>JAOPSE010000006.1:121504114-121801614 GCA_029449295.1 Zea luxurians | reverse complement strand
TACTACTACTACTACTACTACTACTACTACTACTACTACTACTACTACTACTACTACTACTACTACTACTACTACTACTACTACTACTACTACTACTACTACTACTACTACTACTACTACTACTACTACTACTACTACTACTACTACTACTACTACTACTACTACTACTACTACTACTACTACTACTACTACTACTACTACTACTACTACTACTACTACTACTACTACTACTACTACTACTACTACTACTACTACTACTACTACTACTACTACTACTACTACTACTACTACTACTACTACTACTACTACTACTACTACTACTACTACTACTACTACTACTACTACTACTACTACTACTACTACTACTACTACTACTACTACTACTACTACTACTACTACTACTACTACTACTACTACTACTACTACTACTACTACTACTACTACTACTACTACTACTACTACTACTACTACTACTACTACTACTACTACTACTACTACTACTACTACTACTACTACTACTACTACTACTACTACTACTACTACTACTACTACTACTACTACTACTACTACTACTACTACTACTACTACTACTACTACTACTACTACTACTACTACTACTACTACTACTACTACTACTACTACTACTACTACTACTACTACTACTACTACTACTACTACTACTACTACTACTACTACTACTACTACTACTACTACTACTACTACTACTGCTGCTGCTGCTGCTGCATGGCTGCCCACCCTTTCGCCCGCTGGTCTGGGCAAAAGTGGGGGGTCACTTGTAACCGCTGGGCGGTTGTACGCACCGTGCGCGGCGGTTTGGCTTCTTCTGCTCTAAGCAGGCTTGCATGACGTGTGGGACCCAGCCCCCGCGCCGCAGGGGAGGACCTTGGAGTGTGTTGGAGAAGAATAAGCCCGTGATGGCTGGGGACGCAAGTAGGGAGAGCTGCCTTTAAAAGGAGGGCGATCCCCTTGGGAGGCGACCATGTCTTCACGCTCCCCTATGCCTCGTGTCTTTCCACCTTCCAAGCCCCCGGATGGGGATATCCGTCGTCTTTCCGCCTCGTCGTTGGAGGAACGCAACTCCGCGGGAGTTGGTACCTTTCAGCCATCGTTCGGCTTCAAGGATTTTCATCATGCAGCCCGGCTGCACCCCTCCGCCGGCGGTCACCCAAGATGGTGACCTCCAGTTTGATGGTGGGGGAAAGCGAGCCGGGCTGCGGCCTCTGCCCCTCCCTCAGCCTCAAGGATTTTCATCACCAGGGCTAGGGAGGGGAGTGAGCCGAGTTGGGGTCGGCCCCTGCGTGGGCGGTGGCCCGCTCCTTCCCTCAGTGATTGGAGGGAAAGAGCGGTCGTCGTCCGTGGCGCCGGCAGCTGCAGCGTGCCTGGCTCTCGGACGCGAGTGGCTTCGGAGCCGCTCCCGGCGCCGGCGTCTGCCACGGCAGCTGGAAGAGGTTCTTCTGCCGATGAGATAGCCAGGGCCGCCCACGGACCGACCTCCAACTCTACGGCCTTCTGCCCGTCCTTGCCTCTCGAGTTTGGGCATGGGCGGGGGCCTCTTGGCAGCAGCATCCGCCCTGAGGTCAGTGCTGCCGCTGTTCGGCCCCCCGGAGCAGAAGTCTTCATCGTCGCCGCTGCTGGGGCGGGCGACGACGAGCCGTTCGTCGGTCTTCTGTTGCTCCGCAGGCCCCCCCCCATTGAGTGGGGTTGTTCGTACCTGCGGAGGTGGAACCGGAGTTCCATTTGTAACGGCACTTTGAATGCCAGTGTTTTTGTTCATTGTGGCTGTCGGGGCCTGAACATGTATGTACTTTCGGCACGGAGCCATGTTTTTTCCTCATTTTCGAGCACTAAGACTCGCCTGTTGGTTGTCTGAACCGCTTCACCAAGCGTGAGTCGCCCCATGTAAAGGTGACGAGTGAGGTATCCGTATCCCGGAGGCATCGGAGTCCCTCGGCTCGGTCGGCCTTGTCGTCCGAGGCTTCTCTAGCTTAATTAAGGGAACTCCTCGGCCGCTCTTCGATGAGCCGAGGCCAGGGGTAGCGGCGTCAACATGAACAGAGGCAGAGTTGGCCTGAGCCTGGCCGGGTCGTCCGTTAGCGGGACCGTCGCCGGAGTTGACCAGCCGAGGCCTCGGGTCAGGCTGACGTCCTTGGAGGGCAGCTGGCCGAGGCCCCGGGGTGACCGGCTGTGACGGAACCTCCCAAGTAATCAGGCCCACCTACAATTGTCCTTGTCTAACAGACATCAGACACCCTGTAGATGTTCCTAAGTTACTTGACAAGCTCGGTATCTTTCCTTACCTTACCAGGAACGTTTCACCCGTCTTGCAGACATTACAGATCATCGGAGATAAAGATATGCGGAAGCGATTACATAATCTTACATTTATTTCCAAAGTAAGCTCAAGTTAAGTTATTACAGACCAGTTCTAAAAGTGAGTGCATAAAAGTAATAATTATACAAACCAGGGAGACACAAACTTCTCCCGAAAGTCTATAAACAAAAGATTCTAAAGATGGAGGACCGAGTCCTCCCGCACTTCAGTCTTGGGTTTCATCCTTGGGAACCACCTTAGCACAGAAGCAGCAGAAGTCTGCTACTTCCCCACCTAAAAACAACAAAGGGATAAACCCTGAGTATGGAATTACTCAGCAAGTCTTACCCGACTAAGGAAAAGACTCTCAAGGGTATGCTGGTTATATGGGAGTCAAGGTAAGGCTTCTCAATAGTCAAAGACTCTGTTTTGCAGAAATGCTTACTAAAGTGGATCCTTAAAAATCCAATTTTATTTGTCAAGTTAGGTAAAATTACCTACACTAGAGTTCTTTCTACCCTAGTTCAATCACTGGTCCTGCACTAGCCAATTTCTTAACCAAAAACCCATCATCTTTAGTGGAATGCTACGTGTAAGTCAGTGGCCAAGTCTCCATAACCGCGGAGGTACGGCGATCCGAATCGATTATACTCAGCTGAGGATCTCCAATCACACGACATATGTAGCACTTAACCCTTGCATATGTCAACCCGCCACCGGGGTTCTTAAGACCGGATCAGGTTCACGCAAACCGAGAGCACAGATACACCACCGTCCAGCCTCTTGCCACGGAGGGTACACGCTACTCTCGCCACCGCTCCACTCCCATTTCGTGTTATCTTATTCCGGCCTTAGTCTACCCGAGGCAAGGCTTACCCATGACGAGGCATGTGACCAGTTAAAGGGTCCTCGGTCAGCAGGCCTACATCGAGGCGGTCCTTAATCGACTCAGACGGAGACACTACACCGAGACTCTCTTCTCGTGCAAGTCACCCGCCCGGTCTTAGCTTAATCATTTCAAACCCAAAGTTTGGTACCTGACAGAGGTACATCTTTTCCGATGTTGAATCCATCACGGCCGTGATGGATCCACCATCAAGTTTTATTTTCCAAAAACATCCCTCCCACTTTGCCAAACATCTTTTGTAACACAAATCCTTTTTGGTTTTCTAAAGCAATACTAAGCAAAGTAAAACCTTTTTGTAAAAACAGGATCTCAAGGAGAGTAATCAAAATCAAGGAAGGCAATGCAGGAACTATTTAATCAATCAACTCCTATCACCTAATGCAGCAAGTAAGTGAGAAAGATTTTAAAGACATCAAGGAAGGTGGCAAATGCACCGGGGCTTGCCTTTGTTATCAGATGTGTCTGGCTCGGATCCACAGATGTCAAAATAAAAGCAGTTGTCTGCCTGGGGATCAGAGGTGGGTGGTATCCCTTCTTCAAGAACTTCTTCTTCTTCTTCTTGCTCTAATATAACCATATACATGCATAAGAATGGATGTCATGGAATGCTCATGAGGATGCAAAGATAGCATAAACTTATTAGTTAGGTCTTGAATACAACTTTCCTTCACGGTACTCCGAGAGCCTAGGGTTTCCGGAGTCAGTAAAGGAGTTCATGGAGCAGGGGGGGTGGTTTTGGGTTTTGTGATCAAACAAGGCCCAAATCAACCCAAACTCTACCCATGGCTTCTAAATAATGTGGTAAGCTCACATAAAAAGTTTGGGAAATTTTGGACTTATTATTTATTCTTTAAAAATCCAGAATCAATAGTTTAGGCTATTTTAAATATCCTAAAATTCCCTGTTCAAACTAAAAATCATAAAACTATTTTTATTAAATACTATGGAAAATAACAAGCCTAGGAAAATTGGTCTCATAATTTTAGGATTTTTCTACTATTTTCTACAGATTTCTAAAGTTCCACTGAAAAAGAAAAAGAAAACTCTTCAACAGTACGGGGCCGCTTCTGGTCCAGCCGGCCCAAGCCCAGGGAGGAAAAGCGCCCGCGCGCAGTCGCGCCCTGGTGATTTTGCAGAAAGGCCCACGGCTTACTGATTAATCCGAAGTGAGTTTGATTACTATTGCACAGAGTCACTGGTGCTTTGCAGAAAAACCCTTCACGTTCTATTCATTCACCACACCGAGTCCTCGACGGTGCTCCGCACAGGAGGCCGAGCTCCGGCGAGCGAGACCAGCCGGATGACGTGACGGCTGAAGTTCCCAAGCGACAGGAACACAATTGAACTCCTACGGATTAGTTCCCCTCAATCAATTTTACGGTTGGGACTTTGAATCGATCGGTCCACGGTGACCGAGCGGATGAGTAAGAGGATGAACGCATTCCGAGCAAACGACGGCGAGGACACCCGAATTAAGGCTGGGAAAAGGTTCATGGGTGCACTAGGGTCTACGGACATTCCTTGATTTAGGTAGAACAAGACCCGAAGAACGGGTCGACGGTGGGGGGGGTTACGGCGGCGTTTAACAGAACACGGTTGCGTTCCGGTGATGGACTTCGGCCAAATACCAAATTGCCACATCCAGGAGCAATAAGAGATCAAAGACTAACTAAAACAGGGGGAAATTGGACAGTTACTGACCCGAGGATCACTGGCCACGAGTGTTTCTTCTCGGCGGAGCTAAGAACAGAAGAGGGGGGGAAAATTGGGGCTATGTGAGTGCTCAGGTGGAATTGAGTCGATTGCTCAGCCACAAGGGTGCGGAATGTAGTGAACAAGCAAGATCCGAGCGCTATTTATAGGTCGATGACCGGATTAAGATAGAGTTTAGGAATTTCGGATGCGCTGGCAAGGTTATCGCGCGGCGGATTCCGGTGAGGGCACGGTGGCCGCCGATTAACCGGAGCCTGCCACCTCGCCGTTTAACGCCACGTCGCCAAAAACTTTTTACCGTGGCCGCCGACGACCAGCCACGCCGCGGTGGCGTTCTTATCGCCGGCGGGGCTAATCCTGATCCATAATGCACTGTACCATGGCCATCCCTCATCAGACAGCCTGACAGTCGAAGTTTAACTTGAATTTTCTCCAAATTTGTTGTGGTAACTGATTCAATTCTCTGCATCAAGTTTATAGGCCTATAGTCCATCTTCAACTTTGCCATGGAACTTACTATCAAATAGTCACTGAATCCCATTCGAAATCGAGCTCAAAGTTCATCCTAACACACTGTTTCTGAAAATTCAGACTTCAGGCATTCTGACAGTCCAACTTTAATTGGGTTTTTCTCTCAATTTCTCATAACAACTATGCTTGCACCCTTTAGCAAAGTTGTTCTCCTATAATTGGGCTACAATTTTGATGTGGTGGCCTAGGGCAAAAACCCTATGCTTTGAAAGTTACAAAGCCCCAAAGTTGGGCCAAAACTTTGAAATTTCAGACTTAGTTTAGAACTCAATAGGGTCCATTTTGCAAATAAGTCCAAAACCAAGGGTTTTGCTTGTAAATCTCCTCAAATGTGGACCAAATGACTTTATGGTTTAAAACATACTAGTTTTTACACTTTAGTCCAATTGTGCATCAATTTTGCACATAGGTCCCTAGGGTTTGGACTTTGGGTTTTCCAGGGTTCTATTTGAGATCTTTGATATCCCAGGGGTATAAATGTGATTCAACTTAGTGTTTGGGGATATTGTATGACTTTTCTTACAAGCCCTAAAGTTTTTCTCAACTTGGATTAAGTTTTGCCCCTTTAACCACTATTTAGGGTTAAGTCCTTAAACCAGGGTCCTATTTGTAAAGCAGTAAAACAATACAACTTGTTTGAAATTTTTGCCTAGTGAATACACTCTAGGTGTGTCAAACATATGCAATGCCCATGCTCATGATGCCATGCTCAAGTTTTAGTTATAGTAACACCAGGGGTGTTACATCCTTCCCCCCATAAAAGAATCTCGTCCCGAGATTTAAAGTCCTAGGGTGAGTAATGGAAAAGGAAATGTGTCATGTTTTTATTTCCTGATTTCTGGTACAAGGCAGGGGTGGTGTGGGGGTTCATTCCTTTATTACACAGCTATACAAACTTTACAATTTACAAGAGGCTAGAAAGCCTGGGAAATTCTTATCTAAGAAATCTTGGGTTTCCCATGTAGCCTCATCTTCCGAATGCTGGTCCCACTGTATTTTATAAAACTTGAGAGTCTTTCTCCGGGTAACCCTGTCCTTTTGATCCAGAACTCGAATGGGATGTTCCGAGTATGTCAAATCTGGTTCCAGGACAACATCAGTCACTTCAATGGTTCGATCGGGAACCCGAAGACACTTCTTCAATTGTGACACGTGGAACACATTATGCACAGCAGACAATGTTTCGGGAAGTTGGAGTTGATACGCTACTGGTCCATATCTTTGAAGAATAGGGAATGGACCAATATACCTGGGTGCAAGTTTTCCCTTTACCCCGAAACGCGATACGCCTTTCATTGGTGAAACCTTTAAATAGACATAGTCTCCTTCTAAAAAGAATAAGGGCATTCGCCGTTTGTCTGCATAACTCTTTTGTCGAGTCTGAGCTTTCTTCATATTATGAATGATTTTCTGAACCTTTTCTTCGACCTCTTTCACCATATCAGGCCTAAAGAAATACCTTTCTCCAGGTTCAGACCAATTTAGCGGAGTTCGACACCGACGTCCATATAAAGCTTCAAAAGGTGCCATCTGGATACTTTCTTGATAACTGTTATTGTATGAAAACTCCGCCAAAGGTAAACATTCATCCCATTTCTGCGAGAAATCCAGGACACATGCTCGTAACATATCTTCAAGTATTTGGTTCACCCTCTCAGTCTGTCCACTGGTTTGGGGATGGTAGGCCGAACTGTGGAGTAACTTAGTACCCAAAGATTGGTGAAGTGCTTCCCAAAACTTGGCTACAAATTGAGGTCCACGATCCGACACTATGGTCTTTGGAACACCATGCAGACTAAGAATACGAGCAATATACAATTGGGCGTAGACAGTAACCGGGGAATTTGTCTTGACCGGCAGAAAATGAGCAACCTTTGTAAGTCGATCAACAATCACCCAGATAGAGTCGTACCCTTTTGCGGTCCTGGGCAATCCCACAATGAAGTCCATGCTGATGTCTTCCCATTTCCATGTTGGGGTTGGCAAAGATTGCAATGGACCAGCAGTTTTCATGTGTATGGCTTTGACACGTCTGCAAGTGTCACACTTAGCCACATAGCGTGCAATTTCAATCTTCATCTTCGTCCACCAGTAGTGTTGTTTCAGATCATGATACATCTTAGTGCTTCCTGGATGAATAGAATAGCGACTAAGATGCGCCTCATCTAAGATTTGCTGGCGGAGTTCTTCATTCTTCGGCACTACTATGCGGTTGTTGAACCATAACACACCTTGATCATCTTCCTTGAAACATTGGGCTGTTCCAGCCCTTATCTTCTCGCGTATGTGCTCCATGCCCAGATTATCCTTTTGAGCATCAATTATCCTTTGCAAAATGGTTGACTCAAGCTTTAGTTGATTCAGAGTCCCTTGCTGGATTATCCCCAGATTTAACTTTTCCATTTCTTGACACAAAGTGTTTTCGGAGGTCTTTACCATAAGACAGTGGCAGGTAGTCTTACGACTCAATGCATCTGCCACCACATTGGCCTTGCCTGGGTGATAATGGATTTCCAGTTCATAGTCTTTAATGAGCTCAAGCCATCGTCTTTGCCTCATGTTTAACTCTGACTGGGTAAATATATACTTCAAACTCTTATGATCTGTATATATGTGGCAGATATTTCCCAGTAGATAGTGACGCCATATTTTCAGGGCATGAACCACAGCAGCTAGCTCTAAATCATGTGTTGGATAATGCTCTTCGTGTCAGCGTAACTGCCTCGAAGCATACGCAATTACTCGGCCTTCTTGCATTAGCACACAGCCGAGTCCACTGCCTGACGCATCACAGTATACATCAAAAGGCTTAGTGATGTCCGGTTGAGCCAATACCGGAGCAGTGGTCAATAGTGTCTTCAGTTGCTCAAAGGCTTCGTTACACTTAGAAGTCCAATTGAACTTAGTATCATTCTTCAATAAACTTGTGATTGGCTTCACAAGCTTCGAAAAATCAGGTATGAATCTGCGATAATATCTCGCTAGTCCAAGAAAACTCCGGACTTGGTGAACAGTTGTTGGAGGTTTCCATTCCAGAATATCCTTGACCTTGCTAGGATCTACCGCAATTCCCTTAGCTGATAATACGTGCCCCAAAAATTGAATTTCCTCCAGCCAAAACGCGCACTTGCTGAACTTGGCATACAGCTGATGTTCCCTCAGGCGCGTCAATACAATCCGTAAGTGCTGAGCATGCTCCTCTTCAGTTTTAGAATATATCAAAATATCATCGATGAAGACCACCACGAACTTGTCTAACTCGGGCATGAACACCGAGTTCATCAAATAGGTGAAGTGGGCAGGAGCATTAGTGAGCCCGAAGGACATTACTAGATATTCGAACAATCCATACCGCGTAGTGAATGCGGTCTTCGGTATATCCTCGGGCCGAATATGGATTTGATGATAGCCCGACCTGAGATCAATTTTGGAAAACACCCTCGCCCCAGTCAGTTGATCAAATAAGATGTCGATCCTTGGAAGAGGGTACTTATTTTTAATGGTGACCTCATTCAGGGGCCGATAGTCCACACACATTCGCAAGGTTTGATCCTTCTTCTTCACAAAGATGGCGGGACAACCCCACGGGGACGAGCTTGGCCGGATAAATCCTTTATTCAGCAGATCTTGCAATTGAATCTTCAATTCTGCTAACTCATTAGGGGGCATACGGTACGATCTTCGGGAGATGGGAGTCGTACCGGGCTTTAGCTCAATTACGAATTCTACATCTCTTTCAGGGGGCAGTCCAGGCAAATCTTCCGGAAATACATCTGGAAACTCACACACTACCGGAATGTTCTTGATCTCCGGTACAATGGCTTCAAAGATTCTACCAGAAGCTTTGGCTGGATTGGTTTTGGGGAGAGACAGGAGAATTTCTTCTTGATTATAACTCAACCTGACGGTTCTGAGTTCAGTGTTGAGAATTGCCTTGTGTTGAGTTAACCAATTCATCCCCAAAATTACATCTATATCCTGGCCTCTTAGAACAATCATGTTAGCAGGAAAGTTCCGTTCGGCCATAGTTACTGGCACTCCATAGGCCACTTCTCTAGTAAAAATATGTCCCCCAGGTGAATGAATTTTAAATCCCTCCTTTGATTCATGACATGCAATATGATGTTGCTCCACAAATGTCTTGCTAATGAAGGTATGCGAAGCACCAGAATCAAAAAGAATTATTGCAGGGTGGCTGGCCACAGGGAACGTACCCATCATCACCGGCTCTCCTTCCGGTGTTGTAGCCACTTGCGTATAATATACTCGCCCCGTTTTCTTGGTATTCTTGCCCGAAGTACTTCCCTTGCCTGGAGCAGAACTTCCCGATCCTTGCTGATTATTAGCCTGATTTTGCCGAGGATAGGGACAATCTTTAATAAAGTGCCCAGATTTGCCACAGTTAAAACATCCAGTTGAAGAACTTGGCAGTGCAGGGAATCGAGTGCCTGGGGCACCCGGCTGACTTTGGATAGTGGGAGCTTTGTTGGGACGAATAATTATAGGCTGCTTGAAAGGGAAAGATGGTGCACTTGGACGGTTCTGGTTAGAGGGCCGGAGAATAAACCGTTGCCTCTTTACCGGGCCCTGACTAGGCCGATCACCACTAAATCCCTTACTTTTGCCAGAATTTGCATATTTGGCCTCCACAGATAAGGCTGTGCTGACAGCCTTTCCATAAGTAAGATCAATACATGCAGCCATTTTCCGCTGCATCTGGTCGTTCAGACCTCTCATAAAACAATTCTTCTTTTTCAAATCTGTATTCACCTGATCAATTGCGTACTGGGACAGGTGATTGAACTTGTTGAGGTACTGGTTCACAGTATCTCCCCCTTGTTTCAATTTCATAAACTCTTCTTGCTTCATGTGCAGCACTCCCTCAGGAATATAATGCTCGCGGAATGCTGCTTTGAACTCGTTCCATGTAATTTGATGATTGTCCGGCTGGATGGCCACAAAATTCCCCCACCAAGTGCTGGCAGGGCCTCGAAGTTGCTGAGCCGCAAACAACGGCTTCTGGGTTTCCGAGCAGCGAAGAAGGCCAAATTTCTGTTCAATGACCCTTATCCATTCGTCGGCTTCAAGCGGATCTTCTGCTTTGACGAAGAGAGGCGGACGAGTCTCAGAGAAATCCAGATAAGTGGTCTCACGGGGACCCTGTTGAAATCCCCTTCCTGCTTGTTGCTGAAGCTGTTGCTGACCCGCCATCTCCCTCAGGAAGCGGGTATTGTCGGCTGTAGCATTTACCAAGGCAGCGATTGCCTCGGCAAGCGTGGGTGGAACGGGAGGTGGATTCGGGGTAGCATCCCGACCCCCGGATGTTCCAGCTGCATCCTGTCCTCGAGTCCGGGTCGGCATCTGAGGCAAAAACATTTGAATAAACATAATGTGCCAAAGAAAACCTTCCGTTTTACATTACTGTAAAAAGTAATGGTACAGACTCGACATTACACAACAGGATACATTACCCATTTTACAAAAGTTTAACCTATTATACAACCGTACACCCTACAATACATTACTCTAATATAACAGTACACCCTACAATACACTACTCTACTCTTACTACACCACTAGTCCTGTTTTCCATTGCTTTTGGCGGCTTCATCATCAGGTGTGGGAGTCCAGACGTCCACCAACCTCAAAGAAGGAGGGGGTTCATACAGGTCTAATTCCCCACCCAACGCGCGTCCCGCGACGTGAGAAGGTCCGGCTTCCGCCTCAGAAGGGGGTATAGGCTCACTAGGGTGTAGCTGCGAATAGAGCACATGGACTTCTTCATGCAGTGTATTGCAGTACACCTGCAGGTCGTCCACAGCTGAGCTGAGTTCTCTAACTCGGGCCTGAGCCCTTGCCTCCTTGGCCCATGCCAATGAACGAGATTGAACAGCCCAATCGAGTGCCAAATCCCGATCGGCCAGCTGGTCTTGTAGATGGCGAACGTCTGCTCGTAACTCATTTATACGGTCACCATCTCCAATCCATATAGCTGTCCTGCGGCGGAGTTCCAATTGGAGCCTGCTTACTTCTGCTTCCAGATCCCCTATAGGATCATTGCTCCCGCTACTACTATCTACATCTCGCGGAGCAAGTTGATGTCGAGGCACTCCAAGAGGTCCAGTCGACTTACGCGTGGTCTTTCTTGTGCGCGGCGGCATTTTCTAAGGGGAAAAATTTATTAGTATAATTCTTAACATGATGCATGAGTAAGTACAGAATCAACCTTGGTTGATTCAACCTTCTATACATTGCACTCTTCCTATCTGGTCTTTAAGATAAACTCTTCAGAATACTTAGGTAAGAAGAGAAAAGAATCTTTAGGTAAGACTTTTGAAAATCTTTTGAAGATGCCCTGGAATATCTGCAAAGAAGGGCTACGCTCCGATACCAGCTGTGACGGAACCTCCCAAGTAATCAGGCCCACCTACAATTGTCCTTGTCTAACAGACATCAGACACCCTGTAGATGTTCCTAAGTTACTTGACAAGCTCGGTATCTTTCCTTACCTTACCAGGAACGTTTCACCCATCTTGCAGACATTACAGATCATCGGAGATAAAGATATGCGGAAGCGATTACATAATCTTACATTTATTTCCAAAGTAAGCTCAAGTTAAGTTATTACAGACCAGTTCTAAAAGTGAGTGCATAAAAGTAATAATTATACAAACCAGGGAGACACAAACTTCTCCCGAAAGTCTATAAACAAAAGATTCTAAAGATGGAGGACCGAGTCCTCCCGCACTTCAGTCTTGGGTTTCATCCTTGGGAACCACCTTAGCACAGAAGCAGCAGAAGTCTGCTACTTCCCCACCTAAAAACAACAAAGGGATAAACCCTGAGTATGGAATTACTCAGCAAGTCTTACCCGACTAAGGAAAAGACTCTCAAGGGTATGCTGGTTATATGGGAGTCAAGGTAAGGCTTCTCAATAGTCAAAGACTCTGTTTTGCAGAAATGCTTACTAAAGTGGATCCTTAAAAATCCAATTTTATTTGTCAAGTTAGGTAAAATTACCTACACTAGAGTTCTTTCTACCCTAGTTCAATCACTGGTCCTGCACTAGCCAATTTCTTAACCAAAAACCCATCATCTTTAGTGGAATGCTACGTGTAAGTCAGTGGCCAAGTCTCCATAACCGCGGAGGTACGGCGATCCGAATCGATTATACTCAGCTGAGGATCTCCAATCACACGACATATGTAGCACTTAACCCTTGCATATGTCAACCCGCCACCGGGGTTCTTAAGACCGGATCAGGTTCACGCAAACCGAGAGCACAGATACACCACCGTCCAGCCTCTTGCCACGGAGGGTACACGCTACTCTCGCCACCGCTCCACTCCCATTTCGTGTTATCTTATTCCGGCCTTAGTCTACCCGAGGCAAGGCTTACCCATGACGAGGCATGTGACCAGTTAAAGGGTCCTCGGTCAGCAGGCCTACATCGAGGCGGTCCTTAATCGACTCAGACGGAGACACTACACCGAGACTCTCTTCTCGTGCAAGTCACCCGCCCGGTCTCAGCTTAATCATTTCAAACCCAAAGTTTGGTACCTGACAGAGGTACATCTTTTCCGATGTTGAATCCATCACGGCCGTGATGGATCCACCATCAAGTTTTATTTTCCAAAAACATCCCTCCCACTTTGCCAAACATCTTTTGTAACACAAATCCTTTTTGGTTTTCTAAAGCCATACTAAGCAAAGTAAAACCTTTTTGTAAAAACAGGATCTCAAGGAGAGTAATCAAAATCAAGGAAGGCAATGCAGGAACTGTTTAATCAATCAACTCCTATCACCTAATGCAGCAAGTAAGTGAGAAAGATTTTAAAGACATCAAGGAAGGTGGCAAATGCACCGGGGCTTGCCTTTGTTATCAGATGTGTCTGGCTCGGATCCACAGATGTCAAAATAAAAGCAGTTGTCTGCCTAGGGATCAGAGGTGGGTGGTATCCCTTCTTCAAGAACTTCTTCTTCTTCTTCTTGCTCTAATATAACCATATACATGCATAAGAATGGATGTCATGGAATGCTCATGAGGATGCAAAGATAGCATAAACTTATTAGTTAGGTCTTGAATACAACTTTCCTTCACGGTACTCCGAGAACCTAGGGTTTCCGGAGTCAGTAAAGGAGTTCATGGAGCAGGGGGGGTGGTTTTGGGTTTTGTGATCAAACAAGGCCCAAATCAACCCAAACTCTACCCATGGCTTCTAAATAATGTGGTAAGCTCACATAAAAAGTTTGGGAAATTTTGGACTTATTATTTATTCTTTAAAAATCCAGAATCAATAGTTTAGGCTATTTTAAATATCCTAAAATTCCCTGTTCAAACTAAAAATCATAAAACTATTTTTATTAAATACTATGGAAAATAACAAGCCTAGGAAAATTGGTCTCATAATTTTAGGATTTTTCTACTATTTTCTACAGATTTCTAAAGTTCCACTGAAAAAGAAAAAGAAAACTCTTCAACAGTACGGGGCCGCTTCTGGTCCAGCCGGCCCAAGCCCAGGGAGGAAAAGCGCCCGCGCGCAGTCGCGCCCTGGTGATTTTGCAGAAAGGCCCACGGCTTACTGATTAATCCGAAGTGAGTTTGATTACTATTGCACTGAGTCACTGGTGCTTTGCAGAAAAACCCTTCACGTTCTATTCATTCACCACACCGAGTCCTTGACGGTGCTCCGCACAGGAGGCCGAGCTCCGGCGAGCGAGACCAGCCGGATGACGTGACGGCTGAAGTTCCCAAGCGACAGGAACACAATTGAACTCCTACGGATTAGTTCCCCTCAATCAATTTTACGGTTGGGACTTTGAATCGATCGGTCCACGGTGACCGAGCGGATGAGTAAGAGGATGAACGCATTCCGAGCAAACGACGGCGAGGACACCCGAATTAAGGCTGGGAAAAGGTTCATGGGTGCACTAGGGTCTACGGACATTCCTTGATTTAGGTAGAACAAGACCCGAAGAACGGGTCGACGGTGGGGGGGGTTACGGCGGCGTTTAACAGAACACGGTTGCGTTCCGGTGATGGACTTCGGCCAAATACCAAATTGCCACATCCAGGAGCAATAAGAGATCAAAGACTAACTAAAACAGGGGGAAATTGGACAGTTACTGACCCGAGGATCACTGGCCACGAGTGTTTCTTCTCGGCGGAGCTAAGAACAGAAGAGGGGGGGGGGGGAAATTGGGGCTATGTGAGTGCTCAGGTGGAATTGAGTCGATTGCTCAGCCACAAGGGTGCGGAATGTAGTGAACAAGCAAGATCCGAGCGCTATTTATAGGTCGATGACCGGATTAAGATAGAGTTCAGGAATTTCGGATGCGCTGGCAAGGTTATCGCGCGGCGGATTCCGGTGAGGGCACGGTGGCCGCCGATTAACCGGAGCCTGCCACCTCGCCGTTTAACGCCACGTCGCCAAAAACTTTTTACCGTGGCCGCCGACGACCAGCCACGCCGCGGTGGCGTTCTTATCGCCGGCGGGGCTAATCCTGATCCATAATGCACTGTACCATGGCCATCCCTCATCAGACAGCCTGACAGTCGAAGTTTAACTTGAATTTTCTCCAAATTTGTTGTGGTAACTGATTCAATTCTCTGCATCAAGTTTATAGGCCTATAGTCCATCTTCAACTTTGCCATGGAACTTACTATCAAATAGTCACTGAATCCCATTCGAAATCGAGCTCAAAGTTCATCCTAACACACTGTTTCTGAAAATTCAGACTTCAGGCATTCTGACAGTCCAACTTTAATTGGGGTTTTCTCTCAATTTCTCATAACAACTATGCTTGCACCCTTTAGCAAAGTTGTTCTCCTATAATTGGGCTACAATTTTGATGTGGTGGCCTAGGGCAAAAACCCTATGCTTTGAAAGTTACAAAGCCCCAAAGTTGGGCCAAAACTTTGAAATTTCAGACTTAGTTTAGAACTCAATAGGGTCCATTTTGCAAATAAGTCCAAAACCAAGGGTTTTGCTTGTAAATCTCCTCAAATGTGGACCAAATGACTTTATGGTTTAAAACATACTAGTTTTTACACTTTAGTCCAATTGTGCATCAATTTTGCACATAGGTCCCTAGGGTTTGGACTTTGGGTTTTCCAGGGTTCTATTTGAGATCTTTGATATCCCAGGGGTATAAATGTGATTCAACTTAGTGTTTGGGGATATTGTATGACTTTTCTTACAAGCCCTAAAGTTTTTCTCAACTTGGATTAAGTTTTGCCCCTTTAACCACTATTTAGGGTTAAGTCCTTAAACCAGGGTCCTATTTGTAAAGCAGTAAAACAATACAACTTGTTTGAAATTTTTGCCTAGTGAATACACTCTAGGTGTGTCAAACATATGCAATGCCCATGCTCATGATGCCATGCTCAAGTTTTAGTTATAGTAACACCAGGGGTGTTACACCGGCCGAGCCGCCTGCTCGGGTCGGATTCCCGAGAAGACCCTGGTAGCGATAGCCCGGGCGTGGCGATGACGTCGTCCTTCAGAGTGGAGATCCTCAGACCGCGTCGCCGTCCAAGGCTAGGTCGGACCTCGCCGAAGGTGTCGTCGATGCCGAGGGTGCTGCTGCTCCCTTCCAGCGTCAAGATCCGAGCCTGCAGGATCGGATTGTCTTGTAGCGTCTGTTTCCTGCGGCCGCCGAGGCCTAAACACACCCTCGCCGTGTTGTAAAGCTGCGTCTCTTTTCCTCTTGTTTCGAGTATCTGTGACTTTTTTGTCGGTAACAGAAATGTTTGTGCGAGCGAGAGTTGCTTCTCGTGGAAGGTGATGAGTGAGGTATCCGTATCCTGGAGGCGTAGGAGTCCCTCGGCTCGGTAGGCCTTGCCGCTTACGCGTACTCCGTCGTTTTCAGGATCCACTTTCGAAGTAGTCAAACAGCCCGAAAGACATTCTGGCAGAAGAGATCTTTTTTCGAGGAAAATTTCGACACAGAGGGGGTTCCCCCCCTTTTAGTCCCCGAGGGAGGGTCGGGCTTTGCCGAGGCGAGGCCGACCCTTCCTTGATGACTAAACTTTGTGTGGGTGCGAGGTATATGATCAACTTGAAAACATCTTAAGGGTAGAAGCGACGTAGCTGTTGGATGTTCCAGGCGTTGACGTAGACCTCGCCTTGACTGTTGGCCAGCTTGTACGTTCCAGGCTTCAGAACTTTGGCGATGACAAATGGCACCTCCCAGGGAGGCATGAGCTTGTGCCGCCCTCGGGCGTCTTGTCGCAGCCGAAGCACCAGGTCGCCCACCTGGAGGTCTCGGGACCAGACCCCTCGGGCGTGGTAGCGTCGCAGGGACTGCTGGTACCGCGCCGAGTGTAGCAAGGCCTTGTCTCGAGCCTCCTCCAGCTGGTCCAGCAAGTCTTCTCGGCTGACTTGGTTGCTTTGGTCGGTGTAGGCCCTCGTCCTCGGGGAACCGTATTCTAAGTCTGTGGGCAAGATGGCTTCGGCCCCATAGACTAGAAAGAACGGCGTGAAGCCCGTGGCTCGGCTCGGCGTTGTCCTCAGACTCCAAACCACCGAGGGGAGTTCCTTCATCCACCGCTTGCCGAACTTGTTGAGGTTGTTGTAGATCCGAGGCTTGAGCCCTTGTAGAATCATGCCGTTGGCACGCTCCACCTGCCCATTCGTCATGGGATGAGCCACGGCGGCCCAGTCCACCCGGATGTGGTGATCCTCGCAGAAGTCCAGGAACTTTCTGCCGGTGAACTGGGTGCCGTTGTCAGTGATGATGGAGTTCGGGACCCCGAAGCGATGGATGATGTTGGTGAAGAACGCCACCGCCTGCTCGGACCTGATGCTGTTCAGGGGTCGGACCTCGATCCACTTGGAGAATTTGTCGATGGCGACCAGCAGGTGCGTGTAGCCCCCGGGTGCCTTCTGCAAGGGGCCGACGAGATCCAGACCCCACACAGCAAAAGGCCAGGTGATGGGTATCGTCTGCAGAGCCTGAGCGGGCAGGTGGGTCTGCCTTGCGTAGAACTGACACCCTTCGCAGGTGCGGACAATTCTAGTGGCGTCGGCCACCGCCGTCGGCCAGTAGAAGCCTTGCCGGAAAGCATTCCCGGCAAGGGCTCGAGGCGCTGCGTGATGGCCGCAAGCCCCCGAGTGTATCTCTCGCAGGAGTTCCTGACCTTCGGCGATGGAGATGCATCGCTGGAGGATGCCGGAGGGGCTGCGGTGGTAGAGCTCCTTCTCATCTCCCAGCAAGACGAATGACTTGGCGCGCCGTGCCACCCGCCGAGCCTCGGCCCGGTCGAGGGGTAGCTCTCCTCGGTGGAGATATTGCAGGTACGGGGTCTGCCAGCTTCGATTAGGCGTCACCCCGCTTCGTTCCTCCTCGACGCGCAGTGCCTCACCCTCGGGGGCCGAGGGTACCTCGGGCTGAACCGAGGGTGCCTCGGGCCGAGCTGAGGGTGCCTCGGGATGAGCTGAGGGTGCCTCGGACTGAGCCGAGGGCGCCTCGGGTTGAGCCGAGGGTGCCTCGGACTGAGCCGAGGGTACCTCGGACTGAGCCGAGGGTACCTCGGGCTCGGACGTGTCGTCGATCTTGACGGAGGGTTGATGCAGGTCTCGGGAGAAGACGTCCGGGGGAACCGTTGTTCGCCCCGAGGCTATTTTAGCCAGCTCGTCCGCAGTCTCGTTGTAGCACCGGGCGATGTGGTTGAGCTCGAGCCCGTAGAACTTGTCTTCCAGGCGCCGAACCTCATCGCAGTAGGCCTCCATCTTCGGGTCGCGGTAATGGGAGTTCTTCATGACTTGGTCGATGACGAGCTGCGAGTCACCGCGAGCGTCGAGGCGTCAGACCCCTAGCTCGATGGCGATCTGCAACCCATTGACCAGAGCCTCATACTCGGCCACATTGTTGGACGCCGGGGAGTGGAGGCGTAGCATGTAGCGTAGATGCTTTCCGAGGGGTGAGATGAAGAGTAGGCCTGCGCCGGCTCCTGTCTTCATCAGCGACCCGTCGAAGAACATGGTCCAGAGCTCCGGTTGGATCGGAGCCGTCGGTAGCTGGGTGTCGACCCATTCAGCCACGAAGTCCGCCAAGACCTGGGACTTGATGGCCTTCCGGGGAGCGAACGAGATTGTCTCGCCCATGATTTCCACCGCCCACTTTGCACTCCTACCTGAGGCCTCTCGGCACTGGATGATCTCTCCCAGGGGGAAGGATGACACCACAGTTACCGAATGAGACTCGAAGTAGTGTCGCAGCTTCCGCCGCGTTAGGATCACCGCGTACAGCAGCTTCTGAACTTGTGGGTAGCGGATCTTGGTTTCGGATAGTACCTTGCTGACGAAGTAGACTGGCCTCTGAACGGGCAATGCATGCCCCTCTTCTTGCCTCTCGACCACAATCGTGGCGCTAACCACCTGAGTGGTCGCGGCGACGTAGACCAGGAGGGCTTCTCCGGCAGCTGGGGGCATCAAGATAGGCGCCTTTGTGAGGAGCGCCTTCAGGTTCCCGTGGGCTTCCTCGGCTTTAGGGATCCAAGTGAAGCACTCGGCCTTCCTCAAGAGGCGGTACAGAGGTAAATCTCTTTCGCCGAGGCGTGAGATGAAGCGGCTCAGAGCCGCGAGACATCCCATGACTCTCTGTATGCCTTTCAAGTCCTTGATGGGCCCCATGCTGGTGATGGCTGCGATCTTCTCCGGGTTGGCTTCGATGCCCCGCTCGGAGACGATGAACCCCAAGAGCATGCCTCGGGGCACACCGAAGACACACTTTTCGGGATTGAGCTTGACGCCTTTCGCCTTGAGACATCGGAATGTCACTTCAAGGTCGGAAAGGAGGTCGGAGGCTTTCCTTGTCTTGACTACGATGTCATCGACGTAGGCCTCGACCGTGCGGCCGATGTGTTCGCCGAACACATGGTTCATGCACCGCTAGTACGTCGTGCCCGCATTCCTCTAGCCGAACGGCATGGTGACATAGCAGTACATGCCGAAGGGTGTGATGAAAGAAGTCGCGGGCTGGTCAGACTCTTTCATCCTGATTTGGTGATACCCTGAGTAGGCATCGAGGAAAGACAGGGTTTCGCACCCAGCAGTGGAATCCACGATTTAGTCGATGCGAGGCAGAGGGTAGGGAACCTTCGGACATGCTTTGTTGAGACCAGTGTAGTCTACACACATCCGCCATTTCCCCCCTTTCTTTCTCACAAGCACAGGGTTGGCAAGCCATTCGGGATGGAATACCTCTTTGATGAACCCTGCCGCCATTAGCTTGTGGATCTCCTTGCCTATGGCTCTGCGCTTTTCCTCGTCGAATCGGCGCAGGGGCTGCTTGACGGGTCAGGCTCCGGCTCGGATGTCCAGCGAGTGCTCGGCGACATCCCTCGGTATGCCGGGCATGTCCGAGGGACTCCACGTGAAGACGTCGGCGTTCGCGCGGAGAAAGTCGACGAGCACTGCTTCCTATTTGGGATCGAGCCCGGAGACGATCCGGATCTGCTTGGAGGCGTCACCGCTGGGGTCGAGGGGGACGGACTTAACCGTCTCCGCTGGCTCAAAGTTGCCGGCATGACGCTTCACGTCTGGCACCTCCTTAGAGAGGCTCTCCAGGTTGGCGATGAGGGCCTCAGACTCGGCGAGGGCCTCGGCGTACTCCACGCACTCCACGTCGCATTCGAACGCGTGTTTGTATGTGGGGCCGACGGTGATGACCCCGTTGGGGCCTGGCATCTTGAGCTTCAGGTAGGTGTAGTTGGGGACGACCATGAGCTTCGCGTAGCATGGCCTCCCCAGTACTTTGTGATAGTAGTCGGGGGTCGGAACCGGGTCGGGAACGGCGCCCGTCGGATGGCCCGGCTGAAGGCTTGCAGACCAGGTGGTTCGGGCGAGGGACTCCGATCCTCCCCGCTGTCATAGCGTCCCCCACGCCCGGGGTGGTAGCCTCGGCACACCCTCTCATCGAGGTGGGCCCGACGGTCGCGGTGATGGTGCTCGTTGCCGAGGCGACCTGGGGCCGCAGGCGCTGTGTTGCGCGTGCGCCCGGTGTAGACTGAGGCTTCCCGCATGAATCGGGAAGTCGCGGCATGAGGTTCCGAGGGGTACCCTTGCCTTCGGGAGGCGGAGCTCTCGGCCCGTCGGACCGTGGCGCCTTCCAAGAGATTCTTGAGCTCTCCCTAGATTCGCCGTCCCTTGGTGGTTGATGGCTCCGGCATCTCGCGGAGAAGCATCGCTGCTGCAGCCAGGTTCCGGCCGACCCCACTAGATGCGGGTGGTGGCCTGGCCCTGACGTCGTCGTTGATGCGGTGCTGCAAGACCTGGGGTAGATGACGTATTTCCCCGGCCGGGGGTTGGCCCGCCCATGCCTGCCCGACGTCCCGACGGATCGGCTCAAGCGCTCCTGCTCCCTCGTCGAGCCTGGCCTGCACCCCGCGGATTTGCTCGAGCTGTGGGTCATGGCCCCCCGCCTGAACGGGGACCACAGCTAGCTCCCGTGGGATGTCAACGCGAGGCACTGGCCTAGGGTGGTCACCGTCCTCCGGCATGCCGAGATGGTTGCCTTCGGAGGGACACCCTAGATCGACGTGGAAGCATTCGCGACTTGGGCCGCAGTCCTCGTCGCCGAGGCTACAGCTACCGTCGGAACAGTCGGAAAGGCAGCAGTCGCATGCGGCCATGAAGTCCCGCATGGCACTGGGGTTGCCAAGTCTGGAGAAATCCCAACAGATGCTGGGTTCACTGTCTTCCTCGGACCCAAAGGGCCTGTAGGTCGAGGCGTCCGTCAGCTGGTCCCAAGGTGACCGCGTACGAAACCCCAGAGGGTTTGGGCTTGCCTCTACGAGAGCACCCGCCAAAGCGAAGCCGCTAGGCGGGTTGAGGCTGAATCCGAAAGACGTGGGATGGGAATCGGTCGGTACCTTTTGGTCGACGAGCGGCGATGAGGTCACGTCGGGGACTGACTGTGCCGTCGTCTCAGGTACGAGGGTGACGTCCAGCAAGCTTTTCGCGAGCGTGCTGGCGTCATCCGCTTGCTCGGGTTTGGCGTGTCGCGGGGAGACGGCGCTCGCCTTCGTCTCAAACGCGAGGTCGACGCCCGGTGCGCCCCCCGTTGGGGCGCTGGGGCCATCGACTCGCTCGACAGCCGACGAGGCGCTGTCTCCTGCTTGGCCTTGGTTGCCCCGCCTCCTCCTCCGTCGGCGGGGGAGAGGACGGGGTGAGCTTGAAGGTTGTTCTTCCACCACGCAGGGAAGACGTCGTCGATTCCGCCGCCGGCGGGCGGGCTGTCGGCCGCCACTGTCGTTGTCGCACGGCGGTGGAAGGAGTATCATGTCATAGCTGCCGTCGAGGGACATGAACTCAAGACTCCCGAAACGGAGCACCGTCCTGGGTTGGAGAGGTTGCTGGAGACTGCCCATCTGGAGCTTGACGGGAAGCTGTTCGTCAACACGTAGCAGGCCCCTACCTGGCGCGCCAACTGTCGGCGTTCCGAGATCGGGGGGTCCCTGAGCCGACGAGTGAATGTCGCCGCGTGCCCCAGCCCAGATGGGTCGAGCGCGAAGGGGGGAGAGCGAGGCGGCCGGAGACCGGCGTGAGAGAGGTGGGAATCCCACGGCCTTCGTGTTCGTCCCGCGCCCAGGTCGGGTGCGCTTGCAGTAGGGGGTTACAAGCGTCCACGCGGGAGAGGGAGCGAGCGGCTCCGGGCGAGCGCGTGTCTCGTCCTCGTCCCCGCGCGGCCAACCCTCTCTAAGAGGGCCCTGGTCCTCCCTTTTATAGGCGCAAGGAGAGGATCCAGGTGTACAATGGGGGGGGTGTAGCAGAGTGCTACGTGTCTAGCGAAGGAGAGCTAGCGCCCTAGGTACATGCCGTTGTGGCAGCCGGAGAGATCTAGGCACCCAGCTGGTGTGATGTCGTGGCCGTCGGAGGAGCGATGGAGCTTGGCGGAGGGACAGCTGTCGGAGCGGTTGAGTCCTTGCTGACGTCCTCTTGCTTCCGTAATGGGGCTGAGAGCCGCCGTCGTCACAGAGCGTGCGGGGCGCCATCATTGCCTATCTGGCGGAGCGAGCCAGATGGGACGCCGGCCTTGTTCCCTGTGGCCCGAGTCAGCTCGGGGTAGGGTGATGATGGCGCCTCCTATTGACGTGGCTGGTCTGCGCCCTAGGTTGGGCGATGTGGAAGCTCCTCCGAAGCCGAGGTCGAGTCCGAGCCCCCGGGTCGGGCGAGGTGGAGATTGCCGGCTGGTGCCGGGGTGGAGTCCGAGCCCTGGGGTCGGGCGAAGCGGAGTTCGTCGTCTTCTGGGGCCGAGCCCAAGTCTGAGCCCTGGGTCGGGCGAGGCGGAGATCGTCGTCTTCTGGGGCCGAGCCCAAGTCCGAGCCCTGGGTCGGGCGAAGCGGAGATCGTTGTCTTCTGGGACTTAGCCCGAGTCCGAGCCCTGGGTCGGGCGGAGCGGAGTTCGCCGTCTTCTGGGACTTAGCCCGAGTCCGAGCCCTAGGTCGGGCGGAGTTCGCCGTCTTCCGGGACTTAGCCCGAGTTCGAGCCCTGGGTCGGGCGGAGTTCGTCGTCTTCCGGGACTTAGCCCGAGTCCGAGCACTGGGTCGGGTGGAGCGGAGTTCGCTGTCTTCCGGGACTTAGCTCGAGTCCGAGCCCTGGGTCGGGCGGAGCGGAGTTCGCCGTCTTCCGGGACTTAGCCCGAGTCCGAGCCCTGGGGTCGGGCGAAGCGGAGCTTCCTACGATGCCTTCGGCAGGGCCTGACTGCCTGTCAGTCTCACTCTGTCAAGTGGCACCGCAGTCGGAGTGGCGCAGGCAGCGCTGTCCTTCTGTCAGGTCGGTCAGTGGAGCGGCGATGTGACGGCGGTCACTTCGGCTCTGTCGGCTGGGGGGCGCGCGTCAGGATAAGGGTGTCAGGCCACCTTTGCATTAAATGCTCCTGCGACTTGGTCGGTCGGTGCGGCGATTTGGTCAGGGTTGCTTCTTAGCGAAGGCAGGGCCTCGGGCGAGCCGGGAATATGTTCGCCGCTGAAGGGGGGCCTCGGGCGAGACGGAAATCCTCCGGGGTCGGCTGCCCTTGTCCGAGGCTAGGCTCGGGCGAGGCGTGATCGTGTCCCTCGAATGGACTGATCCCTGCCTTAATCGCACCCATCAGGCCTTTGCAGCTTTGTGCTGATGGGGGTTACCAGCTGAGAATTAGGAGCCTTGAGGGTACCCCTAATTATGGTCCCCGACAACTATACTACTCTACATTACTAATACTACTACATTATTTCACTATACTACTTCTAATCTATACTAATATCTAAAAACCAGTGGCATCTAGCCACTGGCCTTGTTGCCGTCCCTGCTGCCGCCGTTGCCGCCCCTGCTGCCGCCGTTGCTGCCCTTGTCACCGCCGTTGCCGCCCCTGCCGCTGTCGTCACCGTCGTCGCCGCCATCACCTCCGTCGTCATCGTCGCCGTCATCGTCGTCGCCTTCGCCATCGCCGCCACCGTCCTCCTCGAACAAGTCCTCCTCGTCCGAGGAGTACTCCGACTCATCCGAGCCCGCGAGCCCGGAGCGCTCGACGGCTCGGATGTAAGTCCAGACCTCCGCGGCGATCCCCTGAGAGTCGTCCGAGTCATCGAACGATGCTGGGGGAGGGACGGGAGCTGGAGACCCCTCGGACTCAGAGGAGAACTCCTCCTCTGAGTATTCCGAATCGCCAAAGTCCTCAGACGGAGGAGTCGGCTCACGCTTGCGTTTGTTGTTCTTGCCCATGGTGGAAATGCAAGGAGAGGAAGAAAGCAAGCAGTGGAGAACAGCAAGAGATGTGAAAAAACCAGAGAGACAAAGGCACTATTTATAGAAGAAGAAGGCAACCGCTCACCTCCAACCACGGTCACTGAACAGTCGTGAAGCATTCAATACACACTTCAACCCGTCTGAAGACATGTCAGGCGGCTGACGCCGTTTCACGCAACGCAACACCCATTGGGACTCCAGTCAACAGCGCGGATGATATGATTACGCCCATCGTCACATCACATTACTACTCAGAAGCAGCCGGCTAAAACACTCAGCGTACCAAGCCGTCCCTTGCCCACACCCATTGGGGGGGACGCCCAGGAATTATCAGTATACTTTTCAAAACTGTCACATCCGTGCAGGACATGCAATGAATACCTCAAGACAAAAATAAGATATCAGTAAGGATCAAAGGAAAGCCAAATATAGCCGGTGGAGTACAAAATCTGACCGATAGAAGCGACGTGAAGACTAGCCAGGGAACGTCCATCAAATGTCCAATCAGTCGCAAAGCAAATAAATTGCACCACTTAGCAAGATATGGGCGGATCACGAACTCGGCTGCAAAAGACAAAATACATGCTGACCTCTGAAGCATAATATTGATGACATCATGCTGACCTCTCAAGCATAATATGGATGACATAATGCCGACCCCTAAGGCACCCGAAAGAAGAAAAGATGACCCTCAGCAAAAAGACACGAAATGAAAACCTTCGAATGGATTATCTTCAAAAATCCACTCGAAGCTCGGGGCTACACCCATTGGGTGCACCTCCAGTGCACCCAATGAAGTTCAGGGTCCTACAAAATGAAATGCCGACCTCTAAGGCACAAGTATGAGGCAAAACTACAGATTTTGAGTGAAGCAAAGCAGAAGAAGACAGTAAGAAATCGTTTTCACCAAACTGCCCGAGAAACATTTCTTGTCGTAAACAAAAGCCTGCAAGTTGGGCCTAGGATCTTTGGGCCGATTATCTCAAAATCAACCCAAAGATCGGGGGCTTGTGGGGGACAGATATCCCCCGGGTCCATTTGAAGGATAAAAGACCTCACGAAAGGCCCAAGAGCCCAATAACCCGTGAGGTCACTCCTTCATGGGCCTAGGGAGGAACGACCGGCGAAGCAGATCGACATAAGGTCGGGTTGGCGCAAACCCGGACGGCCCCACAGCGTTGAACAAGTGAGCGCAACAGAAGACCCGACTTTCCCGCGCTGGAGCCCCGCACAACGGAACCGGGTGAGGATAAGTCGGCCGAATCATAGGGAGATAAGCTCAAACAGTTCACTATCTTTTAGGTGCACGTTGTTATCATATCGGCTTGTATTGCCTCACGGTCAAATATATAAGGCCTAGGGGGCACCCCTTCGAATCAATTGATCCCACCACTCAGCCATCCACCTCAACTCCCCGTGTTCTCACTTTAGAGAGCTACCTTGTAACTCGTATATAGAGCAAACTCGCCAGGACGTAGGGTGTTACGCATCTCAAAGAGGCCCGAACCTGTAAATATTGTCCATTGTTCTTTGTGCATCTGGCACGAACCATTTAGCTATAGTCGGCGACACCGTCCTACTCCTAAAACACCTTGAGGGGCAACCCCGGGTGTGCGGTCGGACCCAAAACACCGACACCTGGTGCACCGGACACTGTCCGGTGGCACACCGGACAGTCTGGTGCGCCAGACCAGGGTGCCTTCGGTTATCCCCTGCTCTCTTTGTTGAACCCTTTTCTTGGTCTTTTTCATTGGCTTTTTGTGAACCTTTGGCACCTGTAGAGCTTATAAACTAGAGCAAACTAGTTAGTCCAAATGTTTGTGTTGGGCAATTCAACCACCAAAATCAATTTAGGAAATAGGTGTAAGCCTAATTCCCTTTCAATCTCCCCCTTTTTGGTGATTGATGCCAACACAAACCAAAGCAAGTAGAAGTGCATAATTGAACTAGTTTGCAAAATGTAAGTGCAAAGGTTACTTAGAATTGAGCCAATAAATATTGATTACAAGATATGCATGGATTGTTTCTTTATTTAATATTGTCAGCGTTTCGACCCCGGGGGGTCCCTGGACCGACGAGTAAATTGTCGCCGCGTGCCCCAGCCCAGATGGGTCGGCGCGAGGCGGAACGCGAAGGGGGGGAGAGCAGCCGGAGGGAGACAGGCGTGGGAGGTGGAACCCGCGGCCTTCGTGTTAGCCCCGCGCCCAGGTCAGGTGCGCTTGCAGTAGGGGGTTACAAGCGTCCACGCGGGAGGGAGCGAGCGGCCTTGCGCGAGCGCCGTCCTGTCCTTCCCCGCGCGGCCAACACTCTGTAAGAGGGCCCTGGACCTCGCTTTTATAGGCGTAAGGAGAGGATCCAGGTGTACAATGGGGGGTGTAGCAGTGTGCTAACGTGTCTAGCGGAGGAGAGCTAGCGCCCTAAGTACATACCATCATGGCAGCCGGAGAGGTTTTGGCACCCAGTTCGTGTGGTGTCGTGGCCGTCGGAGGAGCGCTGGAGCCTGGCGGAAGGACAGCTATCGGGGCTGTCGAGTCCTTGCTGACGTCCTCTTGCATTCGTAAGGGGGCTGAGAGCCACCGTCGTCATAGGGCATGCTGGGTGCCATCATTACTTGTTTAGCGGAGCGAGCCAGATGGGACGCCGGTCTTGTCCCCTGTAGCCTGAGTCAGCTTGGGGTAGGGTAATGATGGCGCCTCCTGTGACGTGGTCAGTCCGAGCCCTGAGTTGGGCGAGGCGGAGGCTCCTCCGAGGTCGAGGTCGAGTCTGTCTTCCAAGGCTGAGGTCGAGTCCGAGCCCCTGGGTCGGGCGAGGCGGAGACCGTCGGCTGAGGCCAGGGCTGAGTCCGAGCCCTAGGGTCGGGTGAAGCAGAGTTCGTCGTCTTCCGGGGCTAAGCCCGAGTCCGAGCCCTGGGGTCGGGCGAAGCGGAGTTCGTCGTCTTCCAGGGCTGAGCCCGAGTCTGAGCCCTGAGGTCGGGCGAAGCGGAGTTCGTCGTCTTCCGGGGCTGAGCCCGAGTCTGAGCCCTGGGGTCGGGCGAAGCGGAGTTTGTCGTCTTCCGGGGCTGAGCCAGAGTCCGAGCCCTGGGGTCGGGCAAAGCGGAGTTCGTCGTCTTCCGGGGCTGAGCCCGAGTCCGAGCCCTGGGGTCGGGCGAAGCGGAGTTCGTCGTCTTCCGAGGCTGATCCCGAGTCCGAGCCCTGGGGTCAGGCGAACTGGAGTTCGTCGTCTTTCGGGGCTGAGCCCGAGTCCGAGCCCTGGGGTCGGGCGAAGCGGAGTTCGTCGTCTTCCGGGGCTGAGCCCGAGTCCGAGCCCTGGGGTCGGGCGAAGCGGAGTTTGTCGTCTTCCGGGGCCGAGCCCGAGTCCGAGCCCTGGGGTCGGGCAAAGCAGAGTTTCCTATGGCGCCTGAGGCCGGACTGGGTTGCTGACAGCCTCACTCTGTCGAGTGGCACAGCAGTCGAGGCGGCGCAGGCGGCGCTGTCCCCTTGTCAGGTCGGTCAGTGGAGCGGCGAAGTGACTACGGTCACTTCGGCTCTGTCGACTGGAGGGCGTGCATCAGGATAAAGGTGTCAGGCCACCTTTGCATTAAATGCCCCTGCGATTCGGTCGGTTGGCGCGGCGACTTGGCCAAGGTTGCTTCTTGGTGAAGACTGAGCCTCGGGCGAGCCAAAGGTGTGTCCGTTGCTGGAGGGGGTCCTCGGACGAGACGTAAATCCTCCGGGGTCGGCTGCCCTTGCCCGAGGCTAGGCTCGGGCGAGGCGTGATCGCTTCCCTCGAATGGACCGATCCTGGACTTAATCGCACCCATCAGGCATTTGCAGCTTTGTGCTGATGGAAGTTACCAGCTGAGATTTAGGAGTCTTGAGCGTACCCCTAATTATGGTCCCCGACAGTAGCCCCCGAGCCTCAAAGGGAGTGTTAATACTCGCTTGGAGGCTTTTGTCACATTTTTTGCAAGGGGACCAGCCTTTCTTGGTTGCGTTTTGTTCCGGTGGGTGCGCGCGAGCGCACCCGCCGGGTGTAGCCCCCGAGGCCTCGGAGGAGTGGGTTGACTCCTTCGAGGTCTTAATGTATTTCGCAACGCTTCGGCCGGTCTGGTTGTTCCCTCATGCGAGCTGGCCGTAGCCCGGGTGCACGGTCGGGTCCTAAGTTCTTGGGCTGGTATGTTGACGCTGTCAACGGATTGGCCGGAGCCGGGTTTGCGAGAGCAGCCCCCGAGCCTCCGCACAGGGCGAGGGGACGGTTAAGGACAGACTCGTCTTTTTACATACACCCCTACGTCGCCTTTCCACAAGGAGGAGGGGGGGAAAGCGCCATGTTGCCCTTGGAGGGCGCCGAACATGGTTTCTCCAGTGAGCTGCTGACAGGTAATCCGAGTGGACGCCCGTGCCCCATTTGTTAGGGGTTGGCTAGAGGCCCGGAGGCGCGCTCCAAAAGTACTTGCGGGTGATCTGCCGGACCTGGTCCCCTTTTGACGGGGTCCGAGGGCTCGATGCCTCCCTCTGATGGGATTCCGTTACAAGATCGTTCCCGCTGGTCTCGGAAATGTCCTAGGGTACCTCGGGAGCGTAGCCCGAGCCTTGGTTATGTATCGAACGTACACGGGGTCATCCCTCGCTCTGTGTCTGAGGCGGCTGTGAACCCTTCGTGGGCCAGCCTACGAACCCCTGATCAGTAGTGGGCACGGAGCCCGAGTGGCCTGAGGCGGCCGTTGAACCCTTCCGAGGGGCCGGCCCTCGAACCTCTGACCAGTAGTGGGCGCGGAGCCCGAGCGCTCTGAGGCGGCTGTTGAACCCTTCCGAGGGGCCAGCCTTCGAACCTCTGATCAGTAGGGGGGCTCGGGGCCCGTTTCCTTTGCGGAGAAGGATCCCTTTCGGGGTATCCCCCTTTCTCGGTCCCTGTTGTAAGAGAGAGAAAGAGGAAAAGGAAAAGGACACGAAATCGAAATGGCGTGGCGTACCTTTTTTGACGCGGTCATTATGGCGAAGGCGAAGCGTCGCTCGCTTCTCCTGCCAAAGGTGCCGCCTATCCTGCCGTGGAGTTAATGCGACGGGACGAGTGGTTCGCGGAGTAGCCGTTGCGCGTGTGTGGGCCGTTCGAGGAACAGGCGTTTCGCTTTGAGTCTTGAATCTCGCGGCGGGTTCGGGCGACGCGTTGAACGGGTCTTGCCTGGGTCTTTATATATTCGGGAGAGGGTCTTGTGACGGTTCTTTGCTCTGTTACTTGCCTTCTCCTTAGGTTTTCGCAACCTGAGGGATTAGCCAGAGAAAGGGAAACCGCCCACCCAGTCCTTTTCGCCGCCACCTCCTCTGCTCGGTGATGGCCGACCGGGTGACCATCATTCCGCCGCGCGACCCATGGCCTTTCTCCACGGTCACGGCGGATGACCTAGAGGCCTTTGTTGCTGAGGGTTTACTTCGCCCTCTCTCCAATGAGAGGCAGCCGGAGTGGATCCCCCCCCCCCCCCCGAGCGGAGCCGCTCTGTCCCCGCCGCCGGGGTATGTCGTGAGCTTCGTCTCCTTCCACGAGCGGGGGTTTGGAGTGCCGGCAAGCCGCTTTATGCGGGCGATTCTGCACAACTACGGGGTGGAGCTGCACAACCTTAGCCCCAACTCCATCTCGCAAGCCGCCATCTTCGCAGTGGTTTGCGAAGGATACTTGGCGATTGACCCTCACTGGGACCTGTGGACTCATTTCTTCTCCGCGGAGCTTTTTGCTTCGCTGACGGGGGAGAGAAGGGTCCGCGCGGCAGTGCGGGCCGGTGGCTGCATCCTCCAGCTGAGGCAGTCGTGGGCGTCGCAGTATATTCCCGCCATCCTTGCGTCCTCAAACAAGGGGTGGCAGCGCCGGTGGTTCTATCTCCGAAATGACGATGGGAGGCTCCCATCGTTTTCTCAGCGAGTGGTGACCGTCGCCGCCGATGCTTGGTGCTACGGGACCCCGCACGACAGACAGAAGAATCTCGAGCCCCTTCTCAAGGCCCTGGAGGTGTTGCAGAAAGGAGGGCTCATCGCTTCGGGAGTGATTGCCGCCATTCATCGCCGGAGGGTGCTTCCCTTGGCGGAGCGGCGGTTGTCACTTTGGGAGATGACGCCAGAGGCTGACTTGGAGGGCTCACGGATGTCCTCGGATCTCCTTCCCGTCGACGTCCTCCACGGGCGGGTGGCCGTCGCGTTGGGAAAGCCGGACGCCAGCGCCCTTTCTCAGCCCTTGATGCGTCCCGACCGCGGGTGTGTGTCCCTGGTGAGTGTCCGCTCCTTCTTTCTCCTTGCGTTGGATTGCCCCTGGTCCTTACGGCCGAGACTTTTCATCTGTCTCCAAGAGGTAGGGTGGCACAAGCCTTCTCGGCCACGGGTCCCGGAGGACGCGATGGACCGAGCTACGCGGCGGGTTGCCGCGGAGAAGGAGGAGAAAAAGGACGCGAAGAAGGCTCGGGCCCACGAGCGAGCGCGGGCCCGAGACGCCTTGGAAAAGCTCCGTCGTCGCCAGGAGAGGGATGGTCTCCCGAGGGAGCCGTCGCCGGAAACGCCTGACGACGACGACGATGAAGATGATGACGAAGATGACGATATGGCCGCCTGCCTTGGCCTCAGCCTGGGTTTGAGGCTAGGCCAGGAGTCGCCAAGCCAGCCTCCGAGCGGGCTAGCGCCGCCGGTCCCTGGGGTCGGGACGCCGAGGTCCCGGTCCGAAGAGCAGGGGCAGACCGAGGGGGTGCTCGACCCCTCGGCTAGGGGAGTTGAGGTGACCCCGGGGGGTCAGGCCGAGCCGTCTGTTCCCCGAAATCTGTCGCCTGTGCCGGCTGCGCAGGAGGGCGATCCCCAGGTCGCCGCGGCGGCACCTGGCCAGTCCGTCTCCCGGGCGCCTAGGGCATCCAAGGCGAGGGTCGCACCGAAGTTGGCAGCGAGGCAGACCTCGGCGGTACCTTCGGGGGTCGAGGTTCGAGAGACCTCCCCACAGGCACGGTTGATCATGGCCCGGAGTGGGTAAGTACCTTGGGGGTCTTCGTCTCGGCTCCTCCTTTGTATGTCTCGACCCTGACTTTCTTTTCCTCCTTAGCAAGCGGAGTCATGGTCCGACCGATCTGGCTCCCCGGAAGGCCCTCAAGACGGCGTCGGCTTCCGCAGCCGGTGCCGTGCCAGGCCTCGCCGGCCAGCTGACCTTCTCGCAAGACGCCCCACAGCGGGGGGCTTAGGCAACACCAGTTGCCATGGTGCGAGTTCTTGAGGCTGGCTCTTCGGTCAAGGCGGCCGTCGCGCTGGGGGAAGCGGCTGGCGCGGTCGTGGCCTCGGGCCCTCCAGACGTACCGCCGGTGCCGGCGCCGGCTGCTGCCGAGGCGTCGTCGTCCCGGCCGTGGAGCGACCCATCGCCGCCGACGCTGAGATGGCTGAGGCGTCGCTACTTGGTACCTCGGAGGAGGGGCGTGGAACCGCGACCCGTCCCGCCGAGTGGCGACCTCGTCCCTGCGAGGCAGAGCTCCGAGGGGCGTCGCCAGTTGCTCCGGTTCCGGACCCGTGAGGCCTCGGATCCCTTCTTCGTTCTTGACGATGAGCGGGAGGAGCAGTCTTGGGACGAGCTCCGCGAGTGTGCCAAGGCGACGGTGGGGTCGCTTCGGTCGTCCTTGGAGGTCTTTTGCAGGGACGTCCCCAAGATCCTCCAGGTAATAATTTCAGGCATACCTTTTTTTCGTGATCAAGGCGTACTTTGTGACGCCCTGCTTCCTTCCCTCAGGATCTGATGGATCAAAGTGCCACCAAGTTGTTGTTCATCCGCCGCGAGGTCGATGTCTGGGGTTCGCTGCGATCCTTGAGGGTCTCGCTTGCCAGGGCTACCGCGCGCCTCTCCTAGCAGGGCATCGAGGTGGCGGACCTTCGGTTGCTCTATGCAGATCTGGGAGCAGAGGCAGCAGCGGCACACGTAGAGGTGCAGCGGCGGCAGTCGGAGCTTGATCAATCTCAGGCCCGGGCCGCTGAGGCCGAAAGCCGGGCCGGAGCCCTCGCAGCAGACCTTGTCGTAGCCCAAGCCGCATCTTCGGAGCAGCGTGCCCGAGCCGGAGGTATGCCCTGGCTGTTTTAAGTTTTTGTTTCAGCTTGGTTCCTCCACTTGTGTTTGAGGTCTTGTCCTTCGGCTGTTCGCAGAGCTCGAGTCTGCCCTTGATGAGTCCACTAGGGCGCTTGCTCGGGCGGCCGAGCAGAGGGAGGCCGACCACGCGGCCATGTCCGAGGCCATCTCGGCTTTCTGCCGGGTCTTTGGCTTCGGTGACGTCCCCTCGGGAAGCTCCCCTCAAAGTCGCCTGCAGGCCTTAGGTGACCATGTGCGCGGCAGACTCCGCGAGGCGCTACATCACAGCGTCAGGCGGGCCTTCGCCGTGCTTGCTTCCCACTACTTCGTGGATCTAGAGCGGGTCAGCGAGGGGTATTGCCTCCCTGACGAAGATGAAGTCGCCCTGGCTGAAGTCCAGAGGCTCGATGCGGCCGCCGCGGGCCCGAGCGTGGTGCTGGCAACTACTTTCGAGGCAGAGATCCTCCAGCCTGCGCCGTCGTCCAAGGCCGGGGCGGACTTTGCTGAGGGTGGGGATGAAGCCGAGGGCGCGCCCCCTTCTCCGGGCGACGTTTGACCCGCCAGAGCAGTTTTCCTTGAATGCACATGTGTCTTTTGCGGCCGCTGAGGCCCGAACACTTTATTATCGTAGTATAAAGTTGTGCTCCCTTTCCTTCCATTTTGCGTATCCGGCCCCGTTCATCAGTAGCGGGGTGGCTTGCCCAAGTAGGAGTCATTTTTCGTGGTAGGTGACGAGTGAGGTATCCGCATCCCAGAGGTGTAGGAGTCCCTTGGCTCGGTCGGCCTCGCCACTTACATGCGCCCTCATTCACTTCTTGGGGTCCTGCTACTGATGTAGCCGGGGAACGCAGAAGCCTTTTTGATGGAAGACTTTTTTTCCGAGGAAAATTTTGACGCAGAGGGGGTTCCCCCCTTCTAGCCCCCGAGGGAGGGTCGGACTTTGCCGAGGCAAGGCTGACCCTTCCTTGATGACCAGACTTTATGTGTGAACGGGGTGTGCGAATAACTTGGAAGCATCTTAAGGGTAGAAGCGACGTAGCTGTTGGATGTTCCAAGCATTGCTGTAGACCTCGCCTTGACTGTTGGCCAGCTTGTATGTTCCGGGCTTCAGAATCTTGGCGACGACGAATGTCCCTTCCTATGGAGGCGTGAGTTTGTGCCGCCCTCGGGCGTCTTGTCGCAGCCGAAGCACCAGGTCGCCCACCTGGAGGTCTCGGGACCGAACCCCTCGGGCGTGGTAGCGTCGCAGGGACTGCTGGTACCGCGCCGAGTGTAGTAAGGCCATGTCCCTAGCCTCCTCCAGCTGGTCCAGTGAGTCTTCTCGATTAGCTCGATTGCTTTGGTCGGCGTAGGCCCTCGTCCTCGGGGAACCGTATTCTAAGTCTGTGGGCAAGATGGCCTCGGCCCCATAGACTAGAAAGAACGGTGTGAAGCCCGTGGCTCGGCTCGGCGTTGTCTTCAGACTCCAGACCACCGAGGGGAGCTCCTTCATCCATCGCTTGCCGAACTTGTTGAGGTCGTTGTAGATCCGCGGCTTGAGCCCTTGCAGGATCATGACGTTAGCACGCTCTACTTGCCCATTCGTCATGGGGTGAGCCACGGCGGCCCAGTCCACCCGGATGTGGTGATCCTCGCAGAAGTCTAGGAACTTTCTACCGGTGAACTGGGTGCCGTTGTCGGTGATGATGGAGTTCGGGACCCCAAAGCGATGGATGATGTTGGTGAAGAACACCACCGCCTGTTCGGACCTGATGCTGTTTAGGGGTCGGACCTCGATCCACTTGGAGAATTTGTCGATGGCGACCAACAGGTGCGTGTAGCCTCCGGGTGCCTTCTGCAAGGGGCCGACGAGGTCCAGACCCCACACAGCAAACGGCAAGGTGATGGGTATGGTCTGTTGAGCCTGAGCGTGCAGGTGGGTCTGCCTCGCGTAGAACTGACACCCTTCGTAGGTGCGGACAATTCTAGTGGTGTCGGCCACCGCCGTCGGCCAGTAGAATCCTTGTCGGAAGGCGTTTCCAACAAGGGCTCGAGGTGCTGCGTGATGGCCGCAAGCCCCCGAGTGTATCTCTTGTAAGAGCTCCTGGCCTTCGGCGATGGAAATGCATCGCTGGAGGATGCCCGAGGGGCTGCGGTGGTAAAGCTCCTTCTCGTCTCCCAGCAAGACGAATGACTTGGCGCGCCGCGCCAACCGCCGAGCTTCGGCTCGGTCGGGGGGTAGCTCTCCTCGATGGAGATATTGCAGGTACGGGGTCTGTCAGTTTCGATTAGGCGTGACCTCGCTCCGCTCCTCCTCGACGTGTAGTGCCTCACCCTCGGAGGGCCGAGGGTACCTCGGGCTGAGCCAAGGGTGCCTCGGGCTGAGCCGAGGTCGCCTCGGACTGAGCCGAGGGTGCCTCGGGCTGGGCCGAGGCCTTCTCGGGCTCGGGCGTGTCGTCAGTCTTGACGGAGGGTTGATGCAGGTCTCGGGAGAATACGTCCGGGGGAACCGTTGTTCGCCCCGAGGCTATTTTAGCCAGCTCGTCCGCAGCCTCGTTGTAGCGTCGGGCCATGTGGTTGAGCTCGAGCCCGTAGAACTTGTCTTCCAGGCGCCGAACCTCATCGCAGTAGGCTTCCATCTTCGGGTCGCGGCAGTGGGAGTTCTTCATGACTTGGTCGATGACGAGCTGCGAGTCACCGCGAGCGTCGAGGCGTTGGACCACTAGCTCGATGGCGATTCGCAACCCGTTTACCAGAGCCTCGTACTCAGCCACGTTGTTGGACGCCGGGAAGTGGAGGCGTAGCACGTAGCGTAGGTGCTTCCCGAGGGGCGAGATGAAGAGCAGGCACGTGCCTGCCCCCGTCTTCATCAGCGACCCGTCGAAAAACATGGTCTAGAGTTCCGGTTGGATCGGAGCTGTTGGGAGTTGGGTGTCGACCCATTCGGCCACAAAGTCTGCCAAGACCTGGGACTTGATGGCTTTCCGAGGGGCTAACGAGATCGTCTCGCCCATGATCTCTACCGCCCACTTTGCAATTCTACCCGAGTCCTCTCGGGACTGGATGATCTCCCCCAGGGGGAAGGATGACACCACAGTTACCGGATGAGACTCAAAGTAGTGTCGCAACTTCCGCCGTGTCAGGATCACCGCGTACAGTAGCTTCTGAATTTGTGGGTAGCGGATCTTGGTCTCGGACAGTACCCCACTGATGAAGTAGACTGGCCTCTGGACGGGCAATGCATGCCCCTCTTCTCGTCTCTCAACCACAATCGCGGCGCTAACCACCTGAGTGGTAGCGGCAACGTAGATCAAGAGGGCTTCTCCGGCAGCGGGGGGCACCAAGATGGGTGTGTTCGTGAGGAGCGCCTTCAGGTTCCCGAGGGCTTCCTCGGCTTCAGGGGTCCAAGCGAAGCACTCGGCCTTCCTTAAGAGGCGGTACAGAGGCAGGCCTCTTTCGCCGAGGCGCGAGATGAAACGGCTCAGAGCCGCGAGGCATCCCATGACCCTCTGTACGCCTTTCAAGTCCTTGATGGGCCCCATGCTGGTGATGGCCGCGATCTTCTCCGGGTTGGCCTCGATGTCCCACTCGGAGACGATGAACCCCAAGAGCATGCCTCGGGGGACTCCGAAGACACACTTCTCGGGATTGAGTTTTACACCTTTCGCCTTGAGACATCGAAACATCGCTTCAAGGTCAGAAAGGAGGTCGGAGGCTTTCCTCGTCTTGACTACGATGTCATCGACGTAGGCCTCGACCGTTCGGCCAATGTGTTCGCCGAACACATGGTTCATGCATCGCTGGTACGTTGCACCCGCATTCCTCAAACCAAATGGCATGGTAACATAGTAGTACATGCCGAAGGGTGTGATGAAAGAAGTCGCGAGCTGGTCGGACTCTTTCATCCTGATCTGGTGATACCCTGAGTAGGCATCAAGGAAAGACAGGGTTTTGCACCCAGCAGTGGAATCCATGATTTGATCGATGCGAGGCAGAGGGTAGGGAACTTTCGGACATGCTTTGTTTAGACCAGTGTAGTCTACACACATCCGCCATTTCCCCCCTTTCTTTCTCACAAGCACAGGGTTGGCAAGCCATTCGGGATGGAATACCTCTTTGATGAACCCTGCCGCCATTAGCTTGTGGATCTCCTCGCTTATGGCTCTGCGCTTTTCTTCGTCGAATCGGCGCAGAGGCTGCTTCACGGGTCGGGCTCCAGCTCGGATATCCAGCGAGTGCTCGGCGACTTCCCTCGGTATGCCGGGCATGTCCGAGGGACTCCACGCGAAAACGTCGGCGTTTGCGCGGAGAAAGTCGATGAGCACTGCTTCCTATTTGGGGTCGAGCTCGGAGCCGATCCGGATCTGCTTGGAGGCATCGTTGCAGGGGTCGAGAGGGACGGACTTAACCGTCTCCGCTGGCTCGAAGTTGCCGGCGTGGCGCTTCACGTCTGGCGCCTCCCTAGAGAGGTTCTCCAGGTCGGTGATGAGGGCCTCGGACTCGGCGAGGGCCTCGGCGTACTCCACGCACTCCACGTCGCATTCGTACGCGTGTCGGTACGTGGGCCCGACGGTGATGACCCCGTTGGGGTCCAACATCTTGAGCTTGAGGTAGGTGTAGTTGGGGATGGCCATGAACTTGGCGTAGCATGGCCTCCCCAGCACTGCATGGTAAGTTCCTCGAAACCCGACCACTTCGAACGTGAGGGTCTCCCTTCGAAAGTTGGAGGGTGTCCCAAAGCAGACGGGTAGATCGAGTTGTCCGAGGGGTTGGACGCGCTTCCCGGGGATGATCCCGTGGAAAGGCACAGCGCCCGTCCGGACCGAGGACAGATCGATCCGCAGGAGCCCGAGGGTCTCGGCGTAGATGATGTTGAGGCTGCTGCCTCCGTCCATGAGGACCTTGGTGAGCCTTACGTTGCCGATGATGGGGTCGACAACGAGCGGGTATTTCCCCGGGCTCGGCACATGGTCGGGATGGTCGGCCTGGTCGAAGGTGATGGGCTTGTCGGACCAGTCTAGGTAGACTGGCGCCGCCACCTTTACCGAGTAGACCTCCCGACGCTCTTGCTTGCGGTGCCGAGCCGAGGCGTTTGCCACTTGCCCACCGTAGATCATGAAGCAGTCGCGGACCTCGGGGAACTCCCCTGCCTTGTGATCTTCCTTCTTAGCGTCGTCGAGAGCCTTTCCACCCTCCGCGGGTGGCCCGGCCTTGTGAAAGTGGCGTCGAAGCATGGCACACTCCTCAAGGGTGTGCTTGATGGGCCCCTGATGATAGGGGCATGGCTCCTTGAGCATCTTGTCGAAAAGGTTGGCACCTCTGGGAGGTTTCCGAGGGTTCTTGTACTCGGCGGCGGCGACAAGGTCCGCGTCGGCGGCGTCGCATTTCGCTTGCGACTTCTTCTTGCCTTTCTTCTTGGTGCCGCGCTGAGTTGATGCCTCAGGGACATCTTCCAGTGGGCGGCCCTGGGGCTGCTTGTCCTTCCGAAAGATGGCCTCAACCGCCTCCTGGCCAGAGGCGAACTTGGTGGCGATGTCCATCAGCTCGCTCGCCCTGGTGGGGGTCTTGCGACCAAGCTTGCTCACCAGGTCGCGGCAGGTGGTGCCGGCGAGGAACGCGCTGATGACATCCGAATCAGTGACGTTGGGCAGCTCGGTGCGCTACTTCGAGAATCGCCGGATGTAGTCCCGGAGAGACTCTCCCGGCTGCTGGCGGCAGCTTCGGAGATCCCAGGAGTTTCCAGGGCGCACGTGCATGCCTTGGAAATTGCCGGCGAAGGCTTGGACCAGGTCGTCCCAGTTGGAGATCTGCCCCAGAGGCAGGTGCTCCAGCCAGGCTCGAGCGGTGTCGGAGAGGAACAGGGGGAGGTTGCGGATGATGAGATTATCATCGTCCGTTCCACCCAGTTGGCAGGCCAGCCGATAGTCCGCGAGCCACAGTTCCGGTGTTGTCTCCCCCGAGTACTTTGTGATAGTAGTCGGGGTTCGGAACCAGGTCGGGAATGGCGCCCGTCGTATGGCGCGGCTGAAAGCCTGCGGACCGGGTGGTTTGAGCGAAGGACTCCGATCCTCCCCGCTGTCGTAGCGTCCCCCACGCCTGGGGTGGTAGCCTCGGCGCACCCTCTCGTCGAGGTGGGCCCGACGGCTGCGGTGATGGTGCTCGTTGCCGAGGCGACCCGGGGCCGCAGGCGCTGTGTTGCGCGTGCGCCTGGTGTGGACCGAGGCTTCCCGCATGAATCGGGAAGTCACGGCGCGAGGTTCCGAGGGGTACCCCTGCCTTCGGGAGGCGGAGCTCTCGGCCCGTCGGACCGCGGCATCCTCTAGGAGGTTCTTGAGCTCTCCTTGGATACGCCGCCCCTCGGTGGTTGATGGCTCCGGCATCGCGCGGTTCATGACCCCCCACCGGGACGGGGACCACAACTAGCTCCCGAAGGATGTCAACGCGAGGCACGGGCCTAGGGGGATCACCGTTCTCCGGTATACCAAGATGGTTGCCTTCGCCGGGACCCCCTAGAACGACGTGGAAACATTCGCGACTTGGGCCGCAGTCCTCGTCGCCGAGGCTGCGGCTACCGTTGGAACAGTCGAAAAGACAGTAGTCGCATGCGGTCATGAAGTCCCGCACGGCACTGGGGTTACCAAGTCCGGAGAAATCCCAACAGAGGTCGGGCTCGCCATCTTCCTCGGACCCCGAGGGCCCGTAGGTCGAGACGGCCATCAGCCGGTCCTAGGGTGACCGCACACGATACCCCAGAGGGTTTGGACTCGCCTCTATGAGAATGTCCACCGAAGCGGAGTCGCTCGGTGGGTCGAGGCTGAATCCAAAAGGCACGAGATGGGAATCGGTCGGTACCTCTTGGTCGACGGGCGGTGACGAAGTCACGTCAGGGACTGACTGCACCGTTGTCTCAAGTACGAGGGTGACGCCCAGCAAGTTCTTCGCGAGCGTGCTGGCGTCGTCCGTTTGCTTGAGGTTGGTGTGTTGCGGGGAGACGACGCTCGTCTTCGTCTCAGACGCGAGGCCGATGCCCGACGCGCTCTCCGTTGGGGCGCCGGCGCCATCGACTCGCTCGACACCCGACGAGGTGCCGCCTCCTGCTTGGCCTTGGTTGCCTCGCCTCCTCCTCCGTCGGCGGGGGAGGGGACGGGACAAGCCCGAATGTCGTCCTTCCACCACGTGGGGAAGGCATCGTCGATTTCCCCGCCAGCGGGCGGGTTGTCGACCGCCATTGTCGTTGTCGCGCGGCGGGGGAAGGAGTATCATGTCGTAGCTGCCGTCGAGGGACATGAACTCAAGATTCCCGAAACGGAGCACCGTCCCGGGCTGGAGAGGTTGCCGGAGACTGCCCATCTAGAGCTTGACGGGAAGCTGTTCGTCAACACGCAGCAGGCCCCTACCTGGCGCGCCAACTATCGGCGTTTCGACCCCGGGGGGTCCCTGGACCGACGAGTAAATTGTCGCCGCGTGCCCCAGCCTAGATGGGTCGGTGCGAGGCAGAACGCGAAGGGGGGAGAGCAGCCGGAGGGAGACAGGTGTGGGAGGTGGAACCCGCGGCCTTCGTGTTAGCCCCGCGCCCAGGTCGGGTGCGCTTGCAGTAGGGGGTTACAAGCGTCCACGCGGGAGGGAGCGAGCGGCCTTGCGCGAGCGTCGTCCCGTCCTTCCCCGTGTGGCCAACCCTCTGTAAGAGGGCCCTGGACCTCCCTTTTATAGGTGTAAGGAGAGGATCCAGGTGTACAATGGGGGGTGTAGCAGTGTGCTAACGTGTCTAGCGGAGGAGATCTAGCGCCCTAAGTACATGCCATCGTGGTAGCCGGAGAGGTTTTGGCACCCAGTTCGTGTGGTGTCGTGGCCGTCGAAGGAGCGCTGGAGCCTGGCGGAAGGACAGCTGTCGGGGCTGTCGAGTCCTTGCTGACGTCCTCTTGCTTCCGTAAGGGAGCTGAGAGCCGCCGTCGTCATAGGGCATGCGGGGTGCCATCATTACTTGTTTAGTGGAGCGAGCCAGATGGGACGTCGGTCTTGTCCCCCGTAGCCTGAGTCAGCTTGGGGTAGGGTAATGATGGCGCCTCCTGTGACGTGGTCGGTCCGAGCCCTGAGTTGGGCAAGGCGGAGGCTCCTCCGAGGTCGAGGTCGAGTCTGTCTTCCAAGGCCGAGGTCGAGTCCGAGCCCCTGGGTCGGGCGAGGCGGAGACCATCGGCTGAGGCCAGGGCTGAGTCCGAGCCCTAGGGTCGGGTGAAGCGGAGTTCGTCGTCTTCCGGGGCTGAGCCCGAGTCCGAGCCCTGGGGTCGGGCGAAGCGGAGTTCATCGTCTTCCGGGGCTGAGCCCGAGTCCGAGCCATGGGGTCGGGCGAAGCGGAGTTTGTCGTCTTCCGAGGATGAGCCCGAGTCCGAGCCCTAGGGTCGGGCGAAGCGGAGTTCGTCGTCTTCTGGGGCTGAGCCCGAGTCCGAGCCCTGGGGTCAGGCGAAGCGGAGTTCGTCGTCTTCCGGGGCTGAGCCCGAGTCCGAGCCCTGGGGTCGGGCGAAGCGGAGTTCGTCGTCTTCCAGGGCTGAGCCCGAGTCTGAGCCCTAGGGTCGGGCGAAGCGGAGTTCATCGTCTTCTGGGGCTGAGCCCGAGTCCGAGCCCTGGGGTCGGGCGAAGCGGAGTTCGTCGTCCTCCGGGGCCGAGCCCAAGTCCGAGCCCTGGGGTCGGGCGAAGCGGAGTTTCCTATGGCGCCTGAGGCCGGACTGGGTTGCTGACAGCCTCACTCTGTCGAGTGGCACAGCAGTCGGGGCGGCGCAGGCGGCGCTGTCCCCTTGTCAGGCCGGTCAGTGGAGCGGCGAAGTGACTACGGTCACTTCAGCTCTGTCGACTGGAGGGCGCGCGTCAGGATAAAGGTGTCAGGCCACCTTTGCATTAAATGCCCCTGCAATTCGGTCGGTTGGCGCGGCGACTTGGCCAAGGTTGCTTCTTGGTGAAGACTGAGCCTCGGGCGAGCCGAAGGTGTGTCCGTTGCTGGAGGGGGTCCTCGGGCGAGACGTAAATCCTCCGGGGTCGGCTGCCCTTGCCCGAGGCTAGGCTCGGGCGAGGCGTGATCACGTCCCTCGAATGGACTGATCCTGGACTTAATCGCACCCATTAGGCCTTTGCAGCTTTGTGCTGATGGGGGTTACCAGCTGAGATTTAGGAGTCTTGAGGGTACCCCTAATTATGGTCCCCGACAAATATTTTGGACCACGCTTGCACCACATGTTTTGTTTTTGCAAATTCTTTTTGTAAATCCTTTTCAAAGTTCTTTTGCAAACAGTCAAAGGTAAATGAGTAAAATTTTGAGAAGCATTTTCAAGAGTTGAAATTTTCTCCCCCTGTTTCAAATGCTTTTCCTTTGACTAAACAAAACACCTCTTTCAATAAAATTCTCCTCTTAGTGTTCAAGAGGGTTTTTAAGATACCAATTTTTGAAAGTGCTACTTTCTTCCCTTTAGAACACAATAAGATACCGATTTGAAATATACCAATTGAAAATCATTAGTTTTAAAATTAGGTGGTGGTGCGGTCCTTTTGCTTTGGGCCAATACTTTCTCCCCCTTTGGCATGAATCGCCAAAAACGGATACTTAGAATGAAATATAGGCCCTTTTAAACTACTTGCTCTCCCTTTGGCAAACAAATAATATGAGTGAAGGATTATACCAAAGTTGGAGAGTTGCTCGGAGCGACGGCGAAGGATGAGTTATGGAGTGGAGTGGAAGCCTTTGTCTTCGCCGAAGACTCCAATTCCCTTTCAATACACCTATGAATTGGTTTGAAATTCACTTGAAAACACATTAGTCATAGCATATATATAAAAGAGACATGATCAAAGGTATATTTATGAGCTATGTGTACAAGACATCAAAAGAAATTCCTAGAATCAAGAATATTTAGCTCATGCCTAAGTTTGGTAAAAGTTTGTTCATCTAGTGGCTTGGTAAAGATATCGGCTAATTGATCTTTAGTATTAATGTATGCAATCTCGATACCCCCCTTTTGTTGGTGATCCCTAAGAAAATGATACCGAATGGCTATGTGTTTAGTGCGGCTATGCTCAACGGGATTATCCGCCATGCGGATTGCACTCTCATTATCACATAGAAGAGGAACTTTGGTTAGTTTGTAACCATAGTCCCGCAGGGTTTGCCTCATCCAAAGCAATTGCGCGCAACAATGGCCTGCGGCAATATACTCGGCTTCGGCGGTTGAAAGAGCAACCGAATTTTGCTTATTTGAAGCCCAAGACACCAAGGATCTTCCCAAGAACTGGCAAGTCCCTGATGTGCTCTTTCGATTAATCTTGCACCCTGCCCAATCAGCGTCCGAGTAACCAATTAATTCAAATGTGGATCCCCGAGGGTACCAAAGCCCAAACTTAGGAGTATAAGCCAAATATCTCAAGATTTGTTTTACGGCCGTAAGGTGAGATTCCTTAGGGTCGGCTTGGAATCTTGCACACATGCATACGGAAAGCATAATGTCCGGTCGAGATGCACATAAATAGAGTAATGAACCTATCATCGACCGGTATACCTTTTGATCGACGGATTTACCTTTCGTGTCGAGGTCGAGATGCCCATTGGTTCCCATGGGTGTCTTGATGGGCTTAGCATCCTTCATTCCAAACTTGTTTAGGATGTCTTGAGTATACTTCGTTTGGCAAATGAAGGTGCCCTCTTGGAGTTGCTTTACTTGAAATCCTAAGAAATACTTCAACTCCCCCATCATTGACATCTCGAATTTTTGTGTCATGATCCTACTAAATTCTTCACATGTAGATTCGTTAGTAGACCCAAATATAATATCATCAACATAAATTTGGCATACAAACAAATCATTGTCAAGAGTTTTAGTAAATAAAGTAGGATCGGCCTTTCCGACTTTGAAGCCATTAGCTATAAGGAAATCTCTTAGGCATTCATACCATGCTCTTGGGGCTTGCTTGAGCCCATAAAGCGCCTTAGAGAGCCTATAGACATGGTAAGGGTACTCACTATCTTCAAAGCCGGGAGGTTGCTCAACATAGACCTCTTCCTTGATTGGTCCATTTAGGAAGGCACTCTTCACGTCCATTTGATAAAGCTTGAAGCCATGGTAAGTAGCATAGGCTAATAATATACGAATTGACTCAAGCCTAGCTACAGGTGCATAGGTTTCACCAAAATCCAAACCTTCGACTTGGGAGTATCCCTTGGCCACAAGTCAGGCTTTGTTCCTTGTCACCACACCATGCTCGTCTTGCTTGTTGCGGAAGACCCACTTGGTTCCTACAACATTTTGGTTAGGACATGGAACTAAATGCCATACCTCGTTTCTAGTGAAGTTGTTGAGCTCCTCTTGCATCGCCACCACCCAATCCGAATCTTGTAGTGCTTCCTCTACCCTGTGTGGCTCAATAGAGGAAACAAAAGAGTAATGCTCACAGAAATGTGCAACACGAGATCTAGTGGTTACCCCCTTATGAATGTCGCCAAGGATGGTGTCGACGGGGTGATCTCGTTGGATTGCTTGGTGGACTCTTGGGTGTGGCGGCCTTGGTTCTTCATCCTCCTTGTCTTGATCATTTTCATCTCCCCCTTGATCATTGTCGTCATCTTGAGGTGGCTCATTTCTTTGATCTTCTCCTTCATCAACTTGAGCCTCATCCTCATTTGGAGTTGTTGGAGATGCTTGCGTGGAGGAGGATGGTTGATCTTGTGCATTTGGAGGCTCTTTGGATTCCTTAGGACACACATCCCCAATGGACATGTTCCTTAGCGCGATGCATGGAGCCTCTTCTTCACCTATCTCATCAAGATCAACTTGCTCTACTTGAGAGCCGTTAGTTTCATCAAACACAACATCACAAGAAAATTCAACTAGTCCTGAGGACTTGTTAAAGACTCTATATGCCCTTGTGTTTGAATCATATCCTAGTAAAAAGCCTTCTACTGTCTTAGGAGCAAATTTAGATTTTCTACCTCTTTTAATAAGAATAAAGCATTTGCTACCAAAGACTCTAAAATATGAAATGTTGGGCTTTTTGAAAGGGAAATGTGCCCTTGGGCCATTTCTAAGTATTTTGGTGATTTAGTGTCCAACACAAGTGCCTAAGTGTAAAAAGGTGGACAAAGTACAAATCAAGAATTAAGGTATGTTTCTCAGACTTAGTACATTGTTTTATGGACTAATGTATTGTGTCTAAGTCCTGGAAACAGGAAAAATCCAATTGGAAATGTCTTGGCTCGAGCAGCCAAGAATCTGCTGAGTCTGCAAGCACCGGACTGTCCGGTGGTGCACCGGACAGTGTCCGGTGCGCCAGGCTGGCTCGAGCGAAGTGGCTGCTCTCGGGAATTCACCGGCGACGTACGGCTAAAATTCACCGGACTGTCCGGTGTGCACCGGACTGTCCGGTGAGCCAACGGTCGGCCGGGCCAACGGTCGGCCGCGCAATCTGCGCGGGACACGTGGCCGAGCCAACGGCTAGAAGACGGCACCGGACTGTCCGGTGTGCACCGGACATGTCTGGTGCGCCAACGGCTCTAAGGCTGCCAACGGTCGGCTTCGCTATTTAAGGAAGGAAATCGGGCACCGGACAGTGTCCGGTGTGCACCGGACTGTCCGGTGCCCCCGATGACAAAAGGCAAGAATGACTTTCCAAGTTTGTGCTCAACGGCTCCTAGCTGCCTTGGGGCTATAAAAGGGACCCCTAGGCGCATGGAGGAGAACAGCAAGCATCCTTTGAGCATCATTGATCACTCACACTTCATTCTTGCGCACTTGTTCGACATTTTAGTGATTTGAGCTCCGTTCTAGTGTGCTAGTCTCTTGAGCTCAAGTCTGGGTTTTGCGTGTGCGTATTTGCTGTGATCTTTGTGTCGTGTGTGTGTTGCTAATCCCTCCCTTGCTCTGTGATTCTTCGTGAACATCTTGTGTAAGGGCGAGAGGCTCCAAGCTGTGGAGATTCCTCGCAAACGGGATTAAGAGAAGCAAAGCAACACCGTGGTATTCAAGTTGGTCTTTGGACCGCTTGAGAGGGGTTGATTGCAACCCTCGTCCGTTGGGACGCCACAATGTGGAGTAGGCAAGCGTTGGTCTTGGCCGAACCACGGGATAACCACTGTGCCATCTCTGTGATTGATATCTCTTGGTTATTGTGTTGTGTTGAGATCCTTCTCTAGCCACTTGGCAAATTACTGTGCTAACAAGTAACCAAGTTTTGTGGCTTAAGTTTTTGAAGTGTTACAGGATCACCTATTCACCCCCCCCCCTCTAGGTGCTCTCAATTGGTATCGGAGTCGTTCTCTTCAAGAAAGGGACTAACCGCCTAAAGAGATGGATCCTAAAGGCAAGGGGATGGTGATCAACGACAAGGAGAAGGAGTCCTTCGTCAATGAGCCCAATGATGACAGGCCCACCGACTCAGGCTCGGGCCACAAAAGAAAAGATGGGAGGAAGAAGAAGACAAGGCGCATCAAGGAAATTGTCTACTACGACAGCGACGAATCTTCCTCCTCCCAAAAGGACGATGACGACTACGATAGATGAAAGACGGTTAACTCAAACTTTTCTTTCGATTATTCGCGCATCCTGCATAGTTCAAATGCTCAATTGCTCCCCATTCCACTTGGCAAGCCCCCTCACTTTGATGGAGAGGATTACGGATTTTGGAGCCAAAAAATGCGTACTCACCTGTTTTCTCTCCATCCAAGCATTTGGGAGATTGTGTAAAGTGGAATGAAATTTGATAGCTCAGATAGCCCTGTGTTTATTAATGAACAGATTCATAAAAATGCACAAGCTACTACTGTGTTGCTAGCCTCTTTGTGCAGGGACGAGTATCACAAGGTGAGCGGCTTGGACATGCCAAGCAGATCTGGGACACCCTCAAGATCTCTCATGAGGGAAACGACGTCACCTTGCTCACCAAAATGGAGTTGGTGGAGGGCGAGCTTGGACGGTTCGCGATGATAAGGGGCGAGGAGCCGACACAAACATACAACCGGCTCAAGACCCTTATCAACAAAATAAGGAGCTACGGGAGCACGCGATGGACGGACCACGACGTCGTCCGCCTAATGCTAAGGTCATTTACCGTTCTTGATCCTCATTTGGTGAACAATATACGTGAAAATCCCAGGTACACCAAGATGTCGCCCGAAGAAGTTCTTGGGAAGTTCATAAGCAGGCGAATGATGATCAAGGAGGCAAGATACGTGGACGACGCGTTGAACGGTCCTAGTCATGAGCCTCAACCCATTGCTCTCAAGGCAACAAGGAGCAAGGAGGCGCTACCAAGCAAGGTGGCGCAAGTTGAGGCGGCCGGACTCAATGATGAGGAGATGGCCCTCATCATTAAGCGCTTCAAGACGGCGCTTAAAGGTCGCAAGGGGCAGCCAAGCAAGACCAAAGCCAAGGGGAAGCGCTCATGCTTCAAATGCGGTAAGCTTGGTCATTTTATTGCTAACTGTCCCGACAATGATAGTGATCAGGACCAAGGGAACAAGAGGGAGAAAAAGAAGCATTACAAGAAGGCCAAGGGCGAGGCACATATCGGAAAGGAGTGGGATTCGGATTGTTCCTCCTCCGACTCTAACAATGAAGGACTCGCCGCCACCGCCTTCAACAAGTCATCCCTCTTCCCCAACGAGCGTCACACTTGCCTCATGGCAAGAGAGAAGAAAGTAAGCACTCATACTAGTACTTATGCTTCTTCGAGTGAAGATGAGTCTAGTGATGATGATGAGATAGATTACTCATGCTTATTCAAGGGATTAGATAGAACCAAGGTAGACAAAATTAATGAATTAATTGATGCCTTGAATGACAAGAATATGCTTTTAGAAAAACAAGAGGATTTGTTGTATGAAGAACATGATAAATTTGTAGAAGCACAGAAATCTCTTGCTCTAGAAATTAAGAGGAATGAAATGCTCTCTAGTGAATTATCTTCTTGTCATGAAACTATTGCTAAGTTAAAAAGTTTTAATGATGATTTAAATGCTAAACTAGAAGTAGCTAGTAAATCTAATTCTTGTGTAGAAATTGTTGAAACTTGTAATAGGTGTAAAGATTTTGACATTGATGCTTGTAGTGATCATTTAGTTTCAATTTCCAAATTAAATGATGAATTAGCTAGTCTTAATGCCCAACTTAAGACTAGCAAGAATGAATTTGACAAGCTAAAATTTGCAAGGGATGCCTACACAATTGGTAGACACCCCTCAATTAAGGATGGACTTGGCTACAAGAGGGAAGCCAAGAACTTGACAAGCCATAAGGCTCCCATCTCCGCCAAGGAGAAAGGGAAGGCCCCTATGGCTAGTAGTGTGCAAAAGAACCATGCCTTTATGTACTATGATAGAAGACAACCTAGAAATGCTTATAGGAGTTGTAATGTATATAATGCCTTTGATTCTCATGCCATGGTTGCTTCTAGTTCTTCTTATGTGCATGATAGAAATGTTGGTAGGAGAAATGTTATTCATAATATGCCTAGGAGAAATGTCGTTAATGTTCCTAGGAAAGTTAATGAACCTTCTACAATATATCATGCTTTAAATGCTTCTTTTGCTATTTGTAGAAAGGATAGGAAGATAGTTGCTAGAAAATTAGGGGCAAGATGCAAGGGAGACAAAACTTGCATTTGGGTCCCTAAGGATATTTGTGCTAACCTTGCAGGACCCAACATGAGTTGGGTACCTAAGACCCAAGCCTAAATTTGCCTTGCAGGTTTATGCATCCGGGGGTTCAAGCTGGATTATTGACAGCGGATGCACAAACCATATGACGGGGGAGAAGATGTTCACCTCCTACGTCAAGAATAAAGATTCCCAAGATTCAATAATATTCGGTGATGGGAATCAAGGCAAGGTAAAAGGGTTAGGTAAAATTGCAATCTCAAATGAGCACTCTATCTCTAATGTGTTTTTAGTAGAGTCTCTTGGATATAATTTGCTATCTGTTAGTCAATTATGCAATATGGGATATAACTGTTTGTTTACAAATGTAGATGTGTCTGTCTTTAGAAGATGTGATGGTTCACTAGCTTTTAAGGGTGTACTAGACGGCAAGCTTCACTTAGTTGATTTTGCAAAAGAAGAGGCCGGTCTAGATGCATGCTTAATGGCTAAGACTTGCATGGGCTGGCTGTGGCATCGCCGCTTAGCACATGTGGGGATGAAGAACCTCCACAAGCTTCTAAAGGGAGAACACGTGATAGGTCTAACCAATGTTCATTTCGAAAAAGATAGACCTTGTGCAGCTTGTCAAGCAGGGAAACAGGTGGGAGGCTCTCATCACACCAAAAATGTGATGACAACATCAAGACCCCTGGAGCTGCTACATATGGACCTCTTCGGACCTGTCGCCTATCTGAGCATAGGAGGAAGTAAGTATGGTCTAGTTATCGTTGATGACTTTTCCCGCTTCACTTGGGTGTTCTTTTTGCAGGATAAGTCTGAAACCCAAGGGACCCTCAAGCGCTTCCTAAGGAGAGCTCAAAATGAGTTTGAGCTCAAGGTGAAGAAGATAAGGAGCGACAACGGGTCCGAATTCAAGAACCTTCAAGTGGAGGAGTTTCTTGAGGAGGAGGGGATCAAGCACGAGTTCTCCGCTCCCTACACACCTCAGCAAAATGGTGTGGTAGAGAGGAAGAACATGACGCTCATAGATATGGCGAGGACTATGCTTGGAGAATTCAAGACCCCCGAGTGCTTTTGGTCGGAAGCCGTGAACACGGCTTGCCACGCCATCAACAGGGTCTACCTTCACCGCCTCCTCAAGAAGACCTCGTATGAGCTGCTAACCGGTAACAAACCTAATGTATCGTATTTTCGTGTTTTTGGGAGTAAATGCTACATTCTAGTGAAGAAGGGTAGGAATTCCAAATTTGCTCCCAAAGCCGTAGAAGGGTTTTTATTAGGTTATGATTCAAATACAAAGGCGTATAGGGTCTTCAACAAATCATCGGGTTTGGTTGAAGTCTCTAGCGACGTTGTATTTGATGAGACTAATGGCTCTCCAAGAGAGCAAGTTGTTGATCTTGATGATGTAGATGAAGAAGACGTTCCAACGGCCGCGATACGCACCATGGCGATTGGAGATGTACGGCCTCAGGAACATTTGGAGCAAGATCAACCGTCTTCCTCAACTATGATGCATCCCCCAACCCAAGATGACGAACTGGTACCTCAAGTGGAGGCACATGATCAAGGGGGAGCACAGGATGTTCAAGAGGAAGAAGCACCTCAGGCACCTCCAACCCAAGTTCGAGCGACAATTCAAAGGGATCATCCCGTCGACCAGATATTGGGTGATATTAGCAAGGGAGTAACTACTCGCTCAAGATTAGTTAATTTTTGTGAGCATTACTCTTTTGTCTCTTCTATTGAGCCTTTCAGGGTAGAAGAGGCCTTGCTAGATCTGGACTGGGTGTTGGCCATGCAGGAGGAACTCAACAACTTCAAGCGCAACGAAGTTTGGACACTGGTGCCTCGTCCCAAGCAAAATGTTGTGGGAACCAAGTGGGTGTTCCGCAACAAACAGGACGAGCACGGGGTGGTGACGAGGAACAAGGCTCGACTTGTGGCAAAAGGTTATGCCCAAGTCGCAGGTTTGGACTTTGAGGAGACTTTTGCTCCTGTGGCTAGGCTAGAATCAATTCGTATCTTGCTAGCATATGCCGCTCACCATTCTTTCAGGTTGTACCAAATGGATGTGAAGAGCGCTTTCCTCAACGGGCCGATCAAGGAGGAGGTGTACGTGGAGCAGCCCCCTGGCTTCGAGGATGAACGGTACCCCGATCACGTGTGTAAGCTCTCTAAGGCGCTCTATGGACTTAAGCAAGCCCCCAAGAGCATGGTATGAATGCCTTAGAGACTTTTTAATTGCTAATACTTTCAAGGTTGGGAAAGTCGATCCAACTCTTTTTACTAAGACTTGCGATGGTGATCTTTTTGTGTGCCAAATTTATGTCGACGACATAATATTTGGTTCTACTAACCAAAAGTCTTGTGAAGAGTTTAGCAGGGTGATGACGCAGAAATTCGAGATGTCGATGATGGGCGAGTTAACCTACTTCCTTGGGTTCCAAGTGAAGCAACTCAAGGATGGCACCTTCATCTCCCAAACGAAGTACACACAAGATTTGCTAAAGAGGTTTGGGATGAAGGACGCCAAGCCCGCAAAGACGCCGATGGGAACCAACGGACACACCGACCTCAACAAAGGAGGTAAGTCCGTTGATCAAAAAGCATACCGGTCCATGATAGGTTCTTTGCTTTATTTATGTGCTAGTAGACCGGATATTATGCTTAGCGTATGCATGTGTGCTAGATTTCAATCCGATCCGAAGGAGTGTCACTTAGTGGCTGTGAAGCGAATTCTTCGATATTTAGTCGCTACGCCTTGCTTCGGGATCTGGTATCCAAAGGGGTCTAACTTTGACTTGATTGGGTACTCAGATTCCGACTATGCTGGATGTAAGGTTGATAGGAAGAGTACATCTGGGACATGCCAATTCTTAGGAAGGTCCATGGTGTCATGGAACTCTAAGAAACAAACCTCCGTTGCCCTATCCACCGCTGAGGCCGAGTACGTTGCCGCCGGACAGTGTTGCGCGCAACTACTTTGGATGAGGCAAACCCTCAGGGACTTTGGCTACAATCTGAGCAAAGTCCCACTCCTATGTGATAATGAGAGTGCTATTCGAATAGCGGAAAATCCTGTTGAGCACAGCCGCACAAAGCACATTGACATCCGGCATCACTTTTTGAGAGATCACCAGCAAAAGGGGGATATCGAAGTGTTTCATGTTAGCACCGAGAACCAGCTAGCCGATATCTTTACCAAGCCTCTAGATGAGAAGACCTTTTGCAGGCTGCGTAGTGAGCTCAATATCTTAGATTCGCGGAACTTGGATTGAAATGTCGCATACATGTGTTTATGTTTTTGATTATGTTCATTCTGCATATTGTTGCTTATTGTGGTGCTCAAGTTGTACAAACACTCCCTGGACCTCACAAGTCCTGTTTGCAAGTGATGCACATATTTAGGGGGAGCTGTGCTACAACTTGACCCTTTGTGGCTAACCATGTATTTGAGTTTGGTTGTTTTAGTCTCCAAGGAAAATTGAAAGGGAAAAGTGGACTTGGACCATGCGAGACTTCCACTGCACTCCGATGAAAAGAGTAACTCTTCCAAGTTCATCGTTATACTCTTATTGCCTATTTGCTCTTAGTTGAAGATTTTGGTGAGGCAATGGGGTTAAAGGGCCAAGATTGATCCCGTTTTGGTGCTTGATGCCAAAGGGGGAGAAAATAAAGGCCAAAGCGATAATTGGATCAGCTACCACTTGAGAGATTTTGAAAATAGTAGAATAGAGCTTTTGGTTTGTCAAAACTCTTTTGTTGTCTCTCTTGTTAAAAGTTGGCTTCTTGTGGGGAGAAGTATTGATTATGGGAAAAAGGGGGAGTTTTTGAAATCTTAAATCAATTTCTCTTAGAATGACTCTCTTTATGTCTTAACATGTGTGTTTGACTTAGAGATAGAAATTTGAGTTTGATTTGCAAAAACAAACCAAGTGGTGGCATAGAGTGATCCATATATGTCAAAATTGAATCAAAACAATTTTGAGTTCTTATTTGATTTGATTTTGTACTTGTTCTACTTGCTTTATGTTGTGTTGGCATAAATCACCAAAAAGGGGGAGATTGAAAGGGAAATGTGCCCTTGGGCCATTTCTAAGTATTTTGGTGATTTAGTGTCCAACACAAGTGCCTAAGTGTAAAAAGGTGGACAAAGTACAAATCAAGAATTAAGGTATGTTTCTCAGACTTAGTACATTGTTTTATGGACTAATGTATTGTGTCTAAGTGCTGGAAACAGGAAAAATCCAATTGGAAATGTCTTGGCTCGAGCAGCCAAGAATCTGCTGAGTCTGCAAGCACCGGACTGTCCGGTGGTGCACCGGACAGTGTCCGGTGCGCCAGGCTGGCTCGAGCGAAGTGGCTGCTCTCGGGAATTCACCGGCGACGTACGGCTAAAATTCACCGGACTGTCCGGTGTGCACCGGACTGTCCGGTGAGCCAACGGTCGGCCGGGCCAACGGTCGGCCGCGCAATCTGCGCGGGACACGTGGCCGAGCCAACGGCTAGAAGACGGCACCGGACTGTCCGGTGTGCACCGGACATGTCCGGTGCGCCAACGGCTCTCAGGCTGCCAACGGTCGGCTTCGCTATTTAAGGAAGGAAATCGGGCACCGGACAGTGTCCGGTGCCCCCGATGACAGAAGGCAAGAATGGCTTTCCAAGTTTGTGCTCAACGGCTCCTAGCTGCCTTGGGGCTATAAAAGGGACCCCTAGGCGCATGGAGGAGAACAGCAAGCATCCTTTGAGCATCATTGATCACTCACACTTCATTCTTGCGCACTTGTTCGACATTTTAGTGATTTGAGCTCCGTTCTAGTGTGCTAGTCTCTTGAGCTCAAGTCTGGGTTTTGCGTGTGCGTATTTGCTGTGATCTTTGTGTCGTGTGTGTGTGTTGCTAATCCCTCCCTTGCTCTGTGATTCTTCGTGAACATCTTGTGTAAGGGCGAGAGGCTCCAAGCTGTGGAGATTCCTCGCAAACGGGATTAAGAGAAGCAAAGCAACACCGTGGTATTCAAGTTGGTCTTTGGACCGCTTGAGAGGGGTTGATTGCAACCCTCGTCCGTTGGGACGCCACAACGTGGAGTAGGCAAGCGTTGGTCTTGGCCGAACCACGGGATAACCACTGTGCCATCTCTGTGATTGATATCTCTTGGTTATTGTGTTGTGTTGAGATCCTTCTCTAGCCACTTGGCAAATTACTGTGCTAACAAGTAACCAAGTTTTGTGGCTTAAGTTTTTGAAGTGTTACAGGATCACCTATTCACCCCCCCCCCCTCTAGGTGCTCTCACTTTTTACCGGTTAGGAGTTCGTATGATGTCTTCTTGAGGATTCGGTGTAAATATAACCGGTTGATGGCGTAGCAAGCGGTGTTAACCGCCTCGGCCCAAAACTGATCCGGCGTCTTGTACTCATCAAGCATGGTTCTTGCCATGTCCAACAGAGTTCTATTCTTTCTCTCCACTACACCATTTTGTTGTGGCGTGTAGGGAGAGGAGAACTCATGCTTGATGCCCTCCTCCTCAAGGAAGCCTTCAATTTGAGAATTCTTGAACTCCGTTCCGTTGTCGCTTCTTATTTTCTTGATCCTTAAGCCGAACTCATTTTGAGCTCGTCTCAAGAATCCCTTTAAGGTCTCTTGGGTTTGAGATTTTTCCTGCAAAAAGAACACCCAAGTGAAGCGAGAATAATCATCCACAATAACTAGACAGTACTTACTCCCGCCGATGCTTATGTAAGCAATCGGGCCGAATAGATCCATGTGTAGGAGCTCCAGTGGCCTGTCAGTCGTCATGATGTTCTTGTGTGGATGATGAACACCAACTTGCTTCCCGGCTTGGCATGCGCTACAAATCCTGTCTTTCTCAAAATGAACATTTGTTAATCCTAAAATGTGCTCTCCCTTTAGAAGCTTATGAAGATTCTTCATTCCAACATGGGCTAGTCGGCGGTACCAGAGCCAACCCATGTTAGTCTTAGCAACTAAGCAAGTGTCGAGTTCAGCTCTATCAAAATCTACCAAGTATAGCTGACCCTCTAACACTCCCTTAAATACTATTGAATCATCACTTCTTCTAAAGATAGTGACACCTACATCAGTGAATAGACAGTTGTAGCCCATTTTGCATAATTGAGATACGGAAAGCAAATTGTAATCTAATGAATCAACAAGAAAAACATTGGAAATGGAATGGTCAGGTGAAATTGCAATTTTACCCAAACCTTTGACCAAACCTTGATTTCCATCCCCGAATGTGATAGCTCGTTGGGGATCTTGGTTTTTCTCATAAGAGGAGAACATTTTCTTCTCCCCTATCATGTGGTTTGTGCACCCGCTATCGATGATCCAACTTGAGCCCCCGGATGCATAAACCTACAAAACAATTTTAGTTCTTGACTTTAGGTACCCAAACTGTTTTGGGTCCTTTGGCATTAGACACAAGAACTTTGGGTACCCAAACACAAGTCTTGGAGCCCTTGTGTTTGCCCCCAACAAACTTGGCAACTACCTTGCCGGATTTGTTAGTAAGCACATATGATGCATCAAAAGTTTTGAATGAAATGTCATGATCATTTGGTGCATAAGGAGTTTTCTTCTTAGGCAACTTAGCACGGGTTGGTTGCCTAGAACTAGATGTCTCACCCTTATACATAAAAGCATGATTAGGGCCAGAGTGAGACTTCCTAGAGTGAATTCTCCTAATCTTGCTCTCGGGATAACCGGCAGGGTACAAAATGTAACCCTCGTTATCCTGAGGCATGGGAGCCTTGCCCTTAACAAAGTTAGACAATCTTTTAGGAGGGGCATTAAGTTTGACATTGTCTCCCCTTTAGAAGCCAATGCCATCCTTAATGCCAGGGCGTCTCCCGCTATAGAGCATGCTTCTAGCAAATTTAAACTTTTCATTTTCAAGTTCATGCTCGGCAATTTTAGCATCTAATTTTGCTATATGATCATTTTGTTGTTTAATTAAAGCCACATGATCATGAATAGCATCAATATCAACATCTCTACATCTAGTGCAAATGGAGACATGCTCAACGGTAGATGTAGAGGGTTTGCAAGATTTTAATTCTACAACCTTAGCATGTAATATATCATTTTCACTTCTAAGGTTGGAAATAGTAACATTGCAAACTTCAAAATCTTTAGCCTTAGCAAGCAATTTTTCATTTTCAATCCTAAGACTAGCAAGAGAAATATTCAATTCATCAATCTTAGCAAGTAAATTAACATTATCATCTCTAGGATTGGGAATTAAATCATGGCATGTGCTTAGCTCACTAGTTAATTTTTCACATTTTTCAACTTCTAGAGCATAAGCATTTTTAACCTTAACATGCCTTTTGTTTTCCTTGATTAGGAAGTCCTCTTGGGAGTCCAAGAGTTCATCCTTCTCATGGATGGCACTAATTAGTTCATTTAATTTTTCCTTTTGTTGCATGTTTAGGTTGGCAAAAAGAGTACGCAAATTATCCTCCTCATCACTAGCATTATCATCACTAGAGGATTCATATTTAGTGGAGGATTTGGATTTAACCTTCTTCTTTTTGCCATCTTTTGCCATGAGGCACTTGTGGCCGACGTTGGGGAAGAGAAGTCCTTTGGTGACGGCGATGTTGGTGGCGTCCTCGTCGGAGGAGGAGTCGGTGGAGCTCTCGTCGGAGTCCCACTCGCGGCACACATGGGCATCGCCGCCCTTCTTCTTGTGGTACCTCTTCTTTTCCTTTCTTCTTCCCTTCTTGTCGTCGCCCCTGTCACTGTCACTAGAAATAGGACATTTGGCAATAAAGTGACCGGGCTTACCACACTTGTAGCAAACTTTCTTGGAGCAGGGCTTGTAATCTTTCCCCCTCCTTTGCTTGAGGATTTGGCGAAAGCTTTTGATGATAAGCGCCATTTCCTCATTGTCAAGCTTGGAGGCGTTGATTGGTTGTCTACTTGATGTAGACTCCTCCTTCTTCTCCTCCGTCGCCTTGAATGCCACCGGTTGTGCTTCGGGCGTTGAGGAGGTGCCTTGCTCGATGATTTTCTTTGAGCCTTTAATCATTAGCTCAAAGCTTACAAATTTTCCTATAACCTCCTCGGGAGACATTAGCTTATATCTAGGATCACCTCGAATTAATTGAACTTGTGTAGGGTTAAGAAAAACGAGGGATCTAAGAATAACCTTGACCATTTCATGGTCATCCCATTTTTCGCTCCCGAGGTTGCGCACTTGGTTCACCAAGGTCTTCAAGCGGTTGTACATGGCTTGTGGATCCTCCCCTTGGTGAAGCATGAAGCGACCGAGCTCCCCATCGATCGTCTCCCGCTTGGTGATCTTTGTCACCTCATCTCCTTCGTACGCGGTCTTGAGTACGTCCCAAATTTCCTTCGCACTTTTTAACCCTTGCACCTTATTATACTCCTCTCGACTTAGAGAGGCGAGGAGTATAGTGGTGGCTTGGGAGTTAAAGTGGTGGATTTGGGCTACTTCGTCCGAGTCGTAGTCCTCATCCCCTATGGATGGTACCTGTACACCAAACTCAACAACATTCCAAATTCTTGTGTGGAGTGAGGTTAGATGATGCCTCATTTTATCACTCCACATGTTATAATCTTCACCATCAAAAACCGGTGGTTTGCCTAATGGAACGGAGAGTAAAGGAGTACGCTTTGAAATATGTGGGTAGTATAGGGGAATCTTACTATACTTCTTGCGCTCATGGCGCTTAGAAGTGATGGACGGCGCGTCGGAGCCAGAGGTCGATGGTGATGAAGAGTCGGTCTCGTAGTAGACCACTTTCCTCATCCTTTTGTGCTTGTCGCCTCTCCGATGCTACTTGTGGGAAGAGGATTTCTTTTCCTTCCCCTTCCCTTTGTTGGAGGAGTCTTTCTTCTCCTTCCTCTTGTTGCGGGACTCTTCCGATGAAGTCTCCCCGTGGCTTGTAGTGGGCTTGTCGCCGGTCTCCATCTCCCTCTTGGCGTGATCTCCCGACATCACTTCGAGCGGTTAGGCTCTAATGAAGCACCAGGCTCTGATACCAATTGAAAGTCGCCTAGAGGGGGGGTGAATAGGGCGAAACTGAAATTTACAAAGTTAATCACAACTACAAGCCGGGTTAGCGTTAGAAATAGAAATGAGTCCGAGAGAGAGGGCGCAAAACAAATCGCGAGCGAATAAAGAGTGAGACACGTGGATTTGTTTTACCGAGGTTCGGTTCTCGCAAACCTACTCCCCGTTGAGGAGGCCACAAACGCCGGGTCTATTTCAACCCTTTCCCTCTCTCAAACGGTCCCCCGGACCGAGTGAGCTTCTCTTCTCAAATCAACCGGGAACAAAACTTCCCCGCAAGGACCACCACACAATTGGTGTCTCTTGCCTCGGTTACAATTGAGTGTTGATCACAAGAACAAATGAGAAAGAAAAGAAGCAATCCAAGCGCAAGAGCTCAAAAGAACACAACAAATCTCTCTCGCTAATCACTAAAGCCTTGTGTGGAATTGGGAGAGGATTTGATCACTTTGGTGTGTCTTGTATTGAATGCCTAGCTCTTGTAAGGTGTAGAAGTATGAAAACTTGGATAACTTGAATGAGGGGTGGTTGGGGGTATTTATAGCCCCAACCACCAAACTAGCCGTTGGTGAAGCCTGCTGTCGCATGGCACACCGGACAGTCCGGTGTACACCGAACACTGTCCGGTGCGCCAGCCACGTCACCCGGCCGTTAGGGTTCGACCGTTGGAGCTCTGACTGGTGGGGTCGCCTGGCTGTCCGGTGGTGCACCGGACAGGTACTGTAGACTGTCCAGTGCGCCATGTCGTGCGTGCCTGACCTCTACGTGCTCTGGCGCGCATTTAATGCCTCTGCAGGTGACCATTGGCGCCGAAGTAGCCGTTGCCCCGCTGTCACACCGGACAGTCCGGTGTACACCGGACATGTCCGGTGAATTATAGCGGAGCGGATTCCCGAAGCTGGCGAGTTCAGAGTCGCTTCTCCTTGGAGCACCGGACATTGTCCGGTGTACACCGGACAGTCCGGTGAATTATAGTGGAGCGCCTCTAAGTTTTCCCGAAGGTGATGAGTTTAGCTTCAAGTCCCCTGGTGCACCGGACACTGTCCGGTGGCAGTCCGGTGCGCCAGACCAGGGTGCCTTCGGTTATCCCCTGCTCTCTTTGTTGAACCCTTTTTTTGGTCTTTTTCATTGGCTTTTTGTGAACCTTTGGCACCTGTAGAGCTTATAAACTAGAGCAAACTAGTTAGTCCAAATGTTTGTGTTGGGCAATTCAACCACCAAAATCAATTTAGGAAATAGGTGTAAGCCTAATTCCCTTTCACCGAGTGTAGCCCCTGCGCCCACCCATGGCGAACGGCCAGACCGCCCCTAGCCGAGTTCCCCATGCCCCGCTCCACGATGAACTCCCCTGTGCGATTACAATTTGGAGAGAGAGAGAGGAAGAAGGTCCTCCTTACAGAAAATGCCCTCGACGAAATAGGTAATAAACATCCTGGTTTATGAATCTCGTAGAAATCATTTGCTACACCTTTATATCTATATTTATTTACGCGCAAGTCTGTGATTTAGCAGATAAACGATAACTCTTGTGTTAAACATCTGTTCTATATCGTTCAAGTTGTGTTGGCCGTGTAAGAACATCAGCTACGTATTAATAGTATTGCTTCATCATATGACCTATTTTAATTAGTTATTTACTTATTTATCCAATGCTTATTAGGTCGTCGTACTAGTTAAAACTAAATTATGGTTATAGTTATCAACTCGAGCTTTTATAAATAAGTGTTAACAAAAATTAATGTAATGTTGTATTTAGTATCTATTTGGTTTAGTATAAGCACGACGTGTAGTTAGTGATTCTCACGTATCGTGCATGTTATTCGCGCACGACGTCATTCGCGTAGTCGCGTTGACTCGTGCGTGTCGCGCGCTGTTTTGCGCGTGCCGTCTTTCGCGCAAATCGCTAGTTGCGCGTTTTAGTAGAATCGTTTCGCCAATTCATGCATGTTGAATAATTAATTAGTAATTAGTTGTTTAGTGGTTGGCTATTAGAATAACAATTCAACCGAAAATGAACTGGTAATTTTAATTATACGCTTCGTCAATAGCTATTAAGGTAGTTGTGTCAATCCGAAGCGTTTTAATTTATGTTTGGTTAGTGTAGACACGATATCGATTAGCGCTACGACATATCGTGTTCGTTCTAAATTAATTGTTCAGTCGCGTCGATTTCGTATTAGTAATGTATTTTATCATGTCGCAAACCTATATTATTTAATTAGCTATTTATTCGATACTTATTAAAATGACCTTCTAATTAAAATTGTTTTATAGTTTTAACTCGCGCTTTTATAAATAAATGTTAATTAACTTGATCCATATCAGCTTAAATACTTTTAACTAAATATTTGTTTATTGTTGTTCGCGCGCTGCATCGTTTGCGTGTCATCGTGCTGTTCGCGCGCTGTCGTGCTCGTCGTTTCACATGCCGACCACGCGTTGTTTCGTACAGCATTGTGTGTCGTCACACGTCGTGTGCATGTGTCGTCGCGTGACGATCACGTGTGTCGTGTGGCGTCTGCGCATGATAATAAATTATTTTCATTTATGAACACTCGTATTGATAACGTTAATTTGTCAGGTCACATATTTTGGATAATTAACTTAAGACTCGCTCGACTAATGTTGATTAGATTAATATTCCAATTTGATTATGTATAGTTTTTAACTTGCGCTTGGATAATAAACATTGTCATGGTTAATGTTAATTTAAATAATTTTTATTTATTTAATATTTGTTTAGTGTAAACATGTCCTCTATTTAGCATGTTCCCGTCTGTCGCGCGTGCTGTTCCGCACGTGGTGTCGTGCTGATTCGTTCGTCGTTCGCGCTGGTCGCACGCACTGTTTCGTGTGTCGTTAGCGTGCTATGTCGCGCGTGTCCGCACGTCATTTGCACGGTGTCGTGTTGTTTCGCTCATCGTAAATTCGTCTCGCTTAGAATCTCTCGCTTTAATTAAATTACTGGTTTAATTGATAGCTGCTAGTGTAGCAGGTTAAGCGAAACTAAATATTAGATATAAGTTATATTTGGTAATATCGAATTAAATGTTATAGTCAATATTGATTTAGCGTAAACACGATATCTTCCCGACCGTAGCTTCGAGTTTGATAATTCTTTTTTCCTCGCGTGACCATAGTAACACACTCTATTTCGTTTTGTATATTTTATTATGTTCTTATTTGAATGGTGTAATGTTCTTATGCATATATATGTTTGTTTGTTTGTGCCTATTTGTATTCGTTGTGCGTCGCGAATAGATTACGATCTGTTTCTGAGCTTCGAGGGATCAAAGATCAAGTGTTGGCGACCAAGTGATCTGGTTCTTCGAGTCCTGCAAAGTTGAAGACCCTAAGCATCTGTTTGGTGAAGGCAAGTGTCCTCTGACCCATTATGTCTCATTCACTTTTAATTTACTATCCCGCATTACTTAATTGAAACCTAAAGATTGACTAGCTTTCTATTTAATTATCCTTGTTTACCTTTTGGTTTATCATGGTTAGCTTTATGCTATTGCTTTACTTAATCAATGAATATGATGTGAATATTATGATACGATGATGTTATCCCGATGATGTTCTTGTGATACTTTAGGGGACTCAGACTGTTTCCTGAGTACCTCTCCGTAAGGACCTGTTCGGGGTGTGACAACCCGGGATAACAGTGCAACCATGAGGGTGGAATGGGACGCCCTTAGCTGATTAATTAGAGAAACCAGAGGAGTAGTTGGCCTCGCCGTAGGGCCATCAATAGGGCACAGTACTTGCTCTGCCGAGGCTGGTTGCTGAGGTTCTTGATTTGGTTTTGTTAGTCACCCTTTCTTTGGGGAGATGTACTGTGTTTATCAAACTGGAAAAACCTAACAAGCAGCTATGACCTCTGGGAAATCTTTGTAAAGGCTACATAGTGAGACCCTGCTAGGTCACCTTGATAGTGATCAATGGAGAGTCATGATCTCCGGGCAGAATGGGAATCACGGCTTATGGGTAAAGTGTGCGACCTATACATAGGGTTAGAAATTGATATAACAGTCGTGCTCACGGTTATGAGCGGCCTTGGGATCCTCTTTGATTAGAGATACAAATAAGCTGAGATACAATGGTTCTATTTATTATTTTGGTTCGATGATGATAATGGTGTTTCCTCGATGAGGAAATGGTTCACGGGTTGGTTATATGATAAAACTTGGCTTCCATTAATAATAAATACCTGACCAACTAAAAGCAACTGCTTGAGCTTAACTCCACATAAAGCTAGTCCACCTTAGCCAAACGAGATATTTGCTGAGTACGTTGATATGTACTCACCCTTGCTTTCACAAAACACCAGGTTGCTTTTCGTGCAACCTATGCTCAGGTAAAGAAGAAGGCGTCGAGGCGGATCTCCAAGAGTTCCAGGACTTCGACGAGTTCGAGGACTAGGCTAGCGACCTCCCCCAGTCAGCTGCCTGTGGTGGGTTTATTTACGTTGGCTACGTTTCTATTATGTGCACTTTGATTTATGTTATGTAAATGACTCTAGTCTTTAAAATTATTACTTATTCTTTATTGTTATTCGAAGCATTATGCTATGATGAGTCATTTATGTAATCATTGTGTACGTGAATTTCTGATCCTGGCACGTACATGGTTCGCATTCGGTTTACCTTCCAAAACCGGGTGTCACACACTGTTGTCGAGCTCCTGTTGTTGCCTTTGCCACAGTGAGCTCCGCAGTGCGATGCAACGGGAACCCATCTCGGTTTCCCTTTTTCCTAGCCTCTCCGTCACATCCACGCTTAACCTTTTCCCTGTGTAAACCGGTGATCGCCACCGCCGCAATTCCTCGTCGTCCAGCCAACCACAGCCCCCTGACGCTGTGCCAAACCTCCCCGAGCACCGCCCATAGTTAAGGAATACTTCGTGTATTTTAGTATTTCAATTAGGATGTATTTTTTATTTTCAAATAATTCATATATTTTAGCATATTTAATTATCATGTAATATGTGGTTTTTGCATTATAGAGAAGCAGGAGCGAAATTAACATGGCATTGACATAGATAACACAAGTTAAAATGTATGTTAAACCCAACATCGGTCGGTTCGACCAATCGATCGATGGACCTATCGTATTAGGGCCAATGTTAATTGGTATCAACCAGTCGATATTGACTAGTGTGTTGGACGGTCTGGTCGATATCGACCGGAACCAATTCGATCGATATCGACCGTCACTAGCTATACGGTGCGAAACCGACCGAAATGATTATGGGAGCGAAACTGGATAACATTGGATGAAGAGCGGTATCGAGATTCTATACGCATGTATCAGTTTACGGTGTGATCGGTTATATTGTGGTTCAACTACATATAATGCAAAATAATTGCTTCACGCTGTGAACGGATTACGGGCTAAAACGGTCTAACCAAACAACATCTAAATACTAACTTAGTTCTTGAATATTTATCATCCGCTAGTTTATTTTAAACTAAATCGTGACAAATAAAAGAGAATAGAGGAAATATAAAATAACAACGGTAATCAGTGCGAGATGTGACTGTAGATATGTATCCTATCATCTCACTAAGGCCTAGTTTGTGTATTTTAGTATTGACACCAATCTATCGGCTTGTTCGCTGCGGCTTGCTGCGGCTTTAATCCGGCTGCGGCTGCGGCTTCTACAGTATTTTTCTCTCTATGGATTGCAGCTGCAGCAGTCCAAACAGCTGCAACAGTGTCGGCTTGCAGCCAGCCGAACACGCCCTATATATATTGAGATGAATTTAAATATAACTTAAACTAATTTATATCTCAAAACACATGAATTAAGTTAAATATTAGAGTATCTAAACAAATACTAAAACAAGACACAATCCTAGAGCCAACGGGGTATATAACCGAAAGTAAGGGAGGCAGGTGCATCTGCGCAGTCGCTAATTTTGCTTGGCTCCGCACCCGCGCCTGGCTCGTCGTCAATCCACCCACCCATCTGCTGCGCCGAAGGAACGCCCAGCCGCTCCGGCGGCGTACGCGGGGAGAGGAGAGGAGATGAGACGAAGTTCGACGGGGTGGGCATGAGGTGCAAGAAGCACCCGTACCAGGTCGGCGGCGGTGGCGTCTGTGCCACGTGCCTCCGCGACCGCCTGATCGCGCTCGAGGCCGCGCAGAACGGCGACGCGTCGTCGTCGCCGCCGCCGCCCGCCGCGGCGCCCGCGTTCCCGAGGTCGGTGTCGCCGTACGTGTCCCGCAGGAAGTCGGACACGTCGGGCGGGGGCGGCGCGCTCAGGCACCACCCGAGCCTGCTCTTCTTCCGGACGCCGCAGGTAGGACCCGCCTACGGCGGCGGCGCGTTGGAGGAAGGCGACATAGGCTACGAGTACAAGAGGCGGCGCGCCGGCAAGTTCTCCGTGCTCGCCACGCTCTTCGGCCACCACCACAGTCACAGATCGGGAGAGACGCACCAGGAAGGCGCCAAGGAGCGGAAGAAACATTCTTGGTTCGCCGCGATCATGCCGCGCCGCCGCAAGAAGCAGGCGGCGCCGGCCTCGATCACCTCGCCACGGTCGGCCCCGCCGAGGCGCTCCTGCCGCGTGGTCAGCAACCGGGGGCTGTCGCCGGAGCGGGACAGCCACGGCAGCGGCGACGAGAGCAGCTCGCCCGCCGCGGATCCCCCGTGGCGGCCGTCCCCGTCCCCCATGCGGAGGACCCGCTGCCGGCGCCGCCAGACGAACAGCATGCCGTCGGGTTTCGCCGTCTGCCTCAGCCCGCTCGTGCGGCCCAGCCCGGGGCGCCGCCGCCACGTCCAGCCGCCGGACCCGGGCTCCTTCTCCTCCGAGTTCCGGCCGTCGCCGCTCCACAGTCTCTCGTCTGCTGCCTCCGTTACGCGCTGTCGCTCCAGGAAGCTCGCCGACGTCGGCCGCTTCCGGTGATGTTTGCTTCCATCTTCACCATTTTCGTCCTTCCATTCCATGCACCAAGTCCAGATTAGTCCACGTTTTAAAATTTCTTTTTTTTTTGGATTTAAATTACATTTTGTCTATCCGTGAAGAAGAAGAGTATGCAAGACTGGCACACACACACCCCAAACCAAGTCCAAAACACCCCCGTTGACATATACTACTGCGTAGTTTAGTACTGCTTGTCGGCCCAACATTTTGTGGCGATGTAACGAGCTGCTTGTACTGCTTCCTAGTAACTACATATTCATGTCTGTACAGCTACTTGTGTAATTTCGATTTCTTCTTCTGCAAAGTTGAAGTTGAACTACTCTGACCCATGCATCTTGGATTTACTAATAAGAAAGATTAGACTTGAATGATTCTGTGGTAGTACAGGTTCTAGGTACAGAATTAAATGCTGGAATTTGAGGGGTGGAGGAGAGAGAAAGCATTCCCAGAGAGATTGGTAGAAGAAGAAGTTTCTTGATCGTTTTAATTTGTGCCTGAACGAAGGAGTCCTGAGCCTATTCTAAGGCCGACGAAAACGAGAGACGCGTGAAATGATATTGATACATCAGTTCTACACTACTATACTAGTATATTTCAATTCAATTCCATTTGGTCAGAGGATTCACATGGCGGCAGGCAGCATATTGATGGTGTAATGGATGGATGGATGCCCAGTCCTTCCTTCCGTTACTCTTTTGCTGGTACACCAAACCATTCTCCTTTTAATGATCTCCCAACCTCTTTGTGCGTGTTGGAGCCGTTCCACCGGCCACATTCCAGTTCTTGCAGGGAGACAGGTACACAAGAAACAGACCATGGTCACGGCTCACGATCAGGATTCAGGAGTGCAGAGTGCTACGTCTTCTTGAAAAGATGGCACGGCCACGGTATAATTCCCTTGCGTACACCAGTGCCAGACAGCAACTTTGTAGCTGATTTGGTGACCCAGGATTCCGAAAGGATTGGAGGGGATTGAGTAGAAAATTAATTCATTTTCCTCTTAATCCTCTTCAATTCTCGTGATCCCCTCGTCACCAAATCAATCCTTAGGGAGATTATCCTCGCGCGCGTTACTAGGACCTCTCCTAGTGGGTTCCGGGCTGTCCACGATGTGAACATGTGGTGTGCGATGGCGATGATGATGTTGTGTTCGTGTGGGTGTTAGCGGGGACTGGCCGAGGCCGATGAGCGATGATGATGTGTGAACGTACTACACATCAGTGGCGCCTTGCGCCGTGTCACACCACTGCACGCTCTTGGGATCGGTGGATCCATTGTTTTAAAAACTTGCAACCTGCTCTGCCAGTGTGCGTGCCATCACCGGCCGTATCAAAGCACCAGTACTACTAAACAACGGGGGGCTTATCACAGCTCGCAGATAGCTACACTACTCCTACCAATACAAAATACGCGCAGTGTAAGATACTTGTCCTTGGGAGACGTGGCTAGCTCACGTTAAAGCTGACTGACATGATGCTAAGTGTGTAGTTTATCGGATCAGAGGAAAAGGTTGGACTTTTGAGCAGGCTTTGCACAGCAGTATTTTTCTACGTACTACTACTAGTACGCTATACGTCCGTGTTTGGCCAGATACGCTAACAGACAGGACAGCCGACACATGCTCGTGGTGTGGATCTGTGCGCAACTGGCTGCTGCCTGCGAGGCGCGAAGTCAGAGGCTGCCGGAGTCAACCTGGATAATTTGCTCCGAGCAAAGTCCATCATCCGGATCAAAGCACAACACAACACAGACGTTCATATTGCATCGGACAGAGAGGAGCTCACCGCGAGACATGGTGGAGATCGATCAGTAGCATCTTATTGGTTACCCGCGTAATTTCATTCTGAATCATCGCGTGCGTTGACTTTAGTTGAGCGTCTATCTGAATCATCTCGTGCGTCTATCTGAATTATCTCGTGCGTTGATTTTAGTTGAGGCTATGTTTGATTCCATATACACGAGGAACGGTGACTGCATGGGTGGATCTGTACCTAGCCGGCCTCACTGAGGGTTTAGTGGGACGATGGCAGATGACACCCTGAGCTAGTGGTGGGGTAGAGACGTGGAGTAGAGGCGCGATGGCGATAATGATGATGGTGGCTAGGTTGGGATCGGTCGCTGGCTCGCTGTTAGTGCGGTGTAGTTGACCGGCCGCTCTGCCTGTGTCGTCGCTGCGGGCTGCAGCAGAGCCGTAGCGTGCACACAACCCTCCATGCTCTGATAGCTTCTCGTCCGTCCTCCCGTTGCGCCTGCCTTTTGCCTTTCCAGGCCGAGTGGGATCGGCCAGGTGGCGCCGCGCCGCGCCACGCCTCGTTGCGGTGCGGCGGTGGTGGTGGTGCCTCCCGTCTGGTCGGCGGCAGCGCAGATGCATGAAAACCCATCCGGTTCCGGTCATCCATATCGCCGCTCCTTTTGCGCTGTTTTTCCTTTGCGGCCAAGGATAATTACTAGTAGTTGCATTGCACACACAGGGGAGTGCTTCCTCGCAACAAACTTCTGTTCAGATCTCGGGCTCCATGAACAGATGGTACGGTGACGAGTGTTGCTTCTCTTTCTTCTCGTGCATGCATGATGCATCTATCTTCTTCGATCCACCGTCCACGTCAAGGCCTTACTCGGCCGGGGATGGAAACGGAAGGAAGCGCCGGCTTGCATTGACCTCGGTTTGAACGGGAGCAGAGAGCTGAATGCTGATGCGTCAACGCCAGGTCGCCAGCAGGAGATGAGATGAAGCGGATGGCTCGTAACTAGTACACCTCAAAATGGTCGATTGGTGTTTTGGCAGCAAGTGTCAGTGGAGCGTAGGATGTTATGCAACACGTGAATTTAGTTAGTGGAAGTCTACACCATTTGTCGGGCAGAGCACCGGTCCTATAATTTTGAGGGCCCCTATGCGAGCTCATTGTGATGGACTTCTATGTTGTTTAATTTTTTACCATACATATAAATAATATGTGTTAAATTTACTTGCAAAAACATAAACAAATACATTGATATATATATATATTCAATTTAACATGTATGATAATTATCGAGAAATAATGTAGACCAAATTAAAAATATATTTATTGTTAGTTTGATAACCTAATTTTTCTAAGGAATTCCCATTTTTTCAAGGAAAAATTAACTAGTTTTCCTTTAGAAAATGAGAATTTCTTGGAAAAATGGTATTGTCAAACTAGCCCTGATATCTTGGAGCTAATATGATTACCTTAATGAAGAATAGAACTCCATCACATCCATTGTTTCTCATGAAAAAAATACTTGTTTGGTAACATCTAAGACCTAATTAGAAAAGCAAATATTATTTTATCAGAATTAAAAGTTTACAACTAAATATATAAGACGCTAGATAAATAAAAAATTAACTATAAAAGAATATGTCTGAATATGAAAGAATAAGAATTAGTGAATTATCTTGGAGCTGCTAGCATGTGACATGCGATTGGCCACAATAGTGAGGACAAGACTGGTTCTGTGCAACGGCGTAGGAGACCTTCAATCGACACTTTAACCTGACGTGCGTCGTTTTTTTCGTTGCAAGATAATAATTTAACATGAACCCTACTATTTTATTAGATATTGGACCCTTTCTTGAGCCCGGCGGTCGCCTCCTCCGCTGCATGGCCCTAGGGCCGGCCAACGTTCATGGTTGGGGACACAATAGTGGTACATCACAAAGATAAAATTGGTATCAATTAATTAATAAATTAACAAATCAATATTGGTATCAAATAATTGACAACTATGTAAGCAAAAGAGTCTCTAGCTAATGTAACCACCCCTACGGGTAGGTCAATTTTTTTTTGGACGGCTATGTAACCACCTATTATAGTTAGGCGTGCATACTATATATGAAGAAGAGAGGCATTTCAGAGTGTAAGAGCCTAAGAGGCACCTGTTTAAGGGAAACAGGTTGCTTTGCATGCACATACTACATGTATCAAATGGAAGTGCCAAAACCATTCCATAATTCCGCTCACAAAGCAGATGATTTCAGTATAGAGAACCATCCAAATTCAGATTACATCCCAAAAAACATCTAATTATAGTACATTGATGGCCTACATCTCATTACGGTGCCAAAGTGGCAGGCAACCTATTCTTGACTCAGACACATCTCAATCACATCCAGTTCCCAACCTGCAGCTAGCTTCCATCCTCTGTTTGCTTCCTGTGCTACTCCATCCGCGAGCGTAACCCTACAACGCGGATCTTCCCATTCCTGTCATTCAAACACTCGCATTTCATCAAGCCATAACCACACGAATCAAGATTGATTCACATTGTTGTAGATAAAAAGACTAGCTTAACGCCACATTCAATACAAGTTAATACCATATCTCTCTTTTATTTTGTTTTATTTTATTTTTATAAACAAGAGAAAGAAAGAGATGTTAGAAGAACACTAGTAAATTAAGTAGTAGTGTGATATCATAAGCACTACATATGGCAAAATGAAAACTTATTATTGATAGTAAAGGGCAGACTCAGTACCAAATGCTCACACGAGTAGTCTAGGAAAGAGATAAACTAAAGCCACCCTTTTCCCCACAAAAGCGGAGAGGATGCTTCGAACCCACGACCTAGTGACTCAGTGAGATAGCTCTCACCATTTCACCAGGCCTGCCCTTCTATTAAAGTGACAGTAGCTTACTGCTTATTTCTCTCTGCTGAAGGTTAGAAAGGGCAACAGCAATGTTCGCACCAATAAGAGCATTGTTCTTAACAAGTGCAATATCTAAACATCAATAAGGAGAACTGTCTTTGGATGAAGGGAACTAAAAGAGCACACAACTGATATGGGATTTTGTAATTATGCCCAGTGAACCTTTGTTTCCCACAAAAATCCAATATGGATTGTCTAATAAGAATTTGAAGATGCATTGGATTTCATATCTGTGGAATGCAGCAAGTAGGCTTAAAATTATTGGTGCACGTTATGCAACCATCTTAATAATATGCCACTGAATGAAACTATATACAGATAATAATGCTATAGGATACTAGCTTCCAAGGAAGATCCTCCAGTTAGTTCTTTTACTCTTTCAAGCATGAAGGGAGTGATCGCATTTCCTATTATCCTTTTATCCCTGAGAAAAAAAGGGCAACATCAGCTATCAGTTTTATATATCATTACCAGAAGTGCAGATGTTGACTGTACCCTGCCTCTTTTAGAGCTGTCTGTATTGCAGACTCTATAATTTTCCCTGAAGTTGCATGCTGCTTGGGGATCGGTACTGCAATAAGAATCCCAGAACCAAGACGTAGGTTCTTGTTTGCATCTGCATGACATCAGAAATCTTACAAACAAAGAACTCTGGAACCACTGACAAGTGACAACCAAGATTCTAATCAGTGCAGAAGCTAGCAAGCAAAAATAGTTATAATACACAAGTCAAAAGTTTGAACAACTCAATGTGTGGGTTGCTAATTAGACTTTGTAACAGTGATTTCATATCGTCCGACTAATCGCAATTAGTTGCGATTAGTCGGGCTGATCGGTACTCAGTACTCGATTAGAGGTTTTGATTCGATCAGATGTGCTGATCGTCCATATCGTCCGCCTAATCGGCGATCTGTAGCAATTAATCGTCCTGATGGGCTATCAGTCGATCAACAGGGTTTAATGCTCAGGGAAGTCCAACAGTCATTTTCGGACCAGAATTAATATAGCCGCCCAGACTCTTCCACTTACCTGTACCCTAGGCGACTCTTCTGCTTCCCAGGACCGGCGGCTCCCTTCTCTCTCCCTCCGACACCCTTCTAATCTCTATATTCTAAGTATATTCTATACTATATAAGTATATACTGTTATATATGTGTATGCGTGTGTGTCCTGGAAATATGCAGGACAGCCAGGTGAACGGCTAGGGTCGATCAGGGGTGAGTAATCGGCTGATCGCCCAGTCCAAGCGATCAGCCGATCAGGCGATCTGAAAACACTGCTTTGTAATGTGATCGAGTTTTGCACGTTAGAAGAATACAAGCATTCTACATGATGCCTTTTGGTTTTGGATTTATAGCACATAAATTTGGAGCTACCTTATTAATCCGGCAGTCTGGCTGTAGATTTTTAAACTGGTACAACATATCGAAATGGTTCTATCTACATACCAGTCAATATCTCTGTAAAATCAAGAAATCAGACAACTCAGGGAGTAGAAGCTCATCGATGGAACGGTGGATCAAGTCATCACTAAAAGTTCATCTCATGAAAAATGTAAAGATATTAAGTAAAATACTGTAATTTACTACTCACATATTATTTTGGCACACTCTTCTGGAGAATCAACACGACATGGCACCTACGTTGGGTTAAGTACATGTCAATAAATATCCAGAACAGGAGTTACTAGGGCATGCTTGGAACTTGGATGAAAAAGAAATTGCAGGAATATTGCAAGGAACGTTTCAACTCCAAACTAAGTCCATAAGAATCCAGAAAAGCGTCCCTTGCAGCAGGGCCTAACTACATATCTAATCATTATTATGTGATAGTGCTAAATTACTGCAAGACCGGCAGTATGTACTCTACTGGATTATTTGCAAGAGGTCATATTGCATAGTTGTCAAACACTGAGATGAGGAAAATGCCCTTTAGACTAACATAGACATAGGCACAGAAGTGGCACAAAATCCTGTTAAGCTAAAATCGTATATTTAAAAATATCCATACTTGCCTAGTTGCCTTAGCACTTAGCTGATAGACTATGTGGCACGTGAAGTATTTATAAATACAAATGCAGTTGGACGAGAAAAAACAAAATATTACAAATAGTAAAAAGTTTTTTTCTTAAAGTAAAAAAAAGGTGTTACCCTTTCAAAGATAGAAGGGAGGGTTTAGAAGTTACAGGACAGGATACAGATAGCAGAGTCTGGGTAAAAGAAAAATAACAATGAAAACGTGAATAGGAAGGGAGGTTCTAGCCTTCTAGGATGGTGAAGCTCGAAAGATTTAAAAGGTTATGGTTATCCCTTGAAAGCTTTAGGTTAGTTATTTCCAATGACTGTGCTCTAGCACACCATCCAAAGTAAAAGATACATAAAGCAGTTTACCAAACCTTCTCTTCAAACCATACTACACTCTGTCCAAACCACAACTTCATTGAATTATGAACAATCAAAAGTTGCAATTGGATCATGCTAAGCCATCATTGGTTCAGATGAAAGCATTTGGCTCTTTCAACAGTATGGCAATTAATTCCAAGTATCAACAATAAAAAATCTTACAGAAGAAAAGGTATTAACCTGGCATCCACTAATTTCTGTGAAGAACGCGGGAAATTCATTGGTTCTGTAAGCAGCAACAGTCACCCCTTCAGTTTCCTGTCATGCAATAGACTAATAAGATCACGTGACTGAACATGAGCAAAGCATTATAACTTACACAGGATCTTGCAGAAACACAAACGAATTTCTACAATATTACTCTCGTATTAAGCACCACATATTGACTCAATTGTCAAACAACACAAGAAACTTCGTGTAAGCATCTACTGAAAAGATGATCTCAGGTCATTCAGGATAAACATGAACAAAATGGTCCCTTCAAAATAACAAACACCAATAAGTTGACGTTTTGGTTTGCTTTAAATTGAGTTAAATGCTAACCAAAGGAAAGTAAATTCCTCAAGTATAGCCTATCCATATTTTACATCTTAACAGCTAAATATGAAAGCAATATACAATTCTACATGAAAGTCAGTTCTAATAAACCAAGTTATCTGTGGAAGACAGCAAACAGAAAGTATACTACCAGGTATTCAAGTGTCCGCGGTATGTCCAAAATGGACTTCACACCTGCCGATACAACAGCTACAGGAGTCTTTCCAAGTTCAGTTAAGTCTGAGGAGACATCCATAGCTGCATCGAAATGGTGACTTCATCAATCAATGTACAATTGTTTGTCGCCTGACCACACCCAAATGGTAGTTTAGTTTAACTGTGCACTGTATATGTCATGCTTCAGAGATTAGAAAAAGAGAACAAACTTTATTCATGAACTTTAAGCTTCAGAGTTTAAATCCATCAATCGACAGTTGACAGGAGATCATTAATAAGGGTGTCACAGAGAGCTGTGCGAAGCACTAGATTGAAAGAGGTAAATCATAAGCAGTTAAGATACAATGAGTTCCTGCCAGTGTCAACAGTCAACGCATGGCAAAATAAGTATGCAATATGAAGCTGCTTACTTTGTTCACCATGTCTATGCACACCTCCAATGCCCCCAGTAACAAAAACTGGTATGCCAACCTGAATTTGGAAAGAGCTTAATTTATTTAGAGTAGTTGGTACGAACATAAAAATGATATCAGATCAAACCAAGATAAACAAGATAGGTACAATGATTTTAGAAAAGATATTTCGGCACCTTGTGAGCAAAGAACATAGTGGCCGAAACTGTTGTTGCGCCGTTGCCACCAGATGCGATCTGTCAATAAAATAGGGAAAAAATAAGGAACGAAACAAAATAGGTATATGGCTAGCTATAAAAGGACATTTAGCGAAAGAGCCTCTAGCCGAGTTGGTTAGGTGGTCTGAGTAGCACACCTTAAGTCCTAAGTTCGAATCCCAGTGGGAGCGAAATTCAGGTTGAGGTTAAAAAATGTCACTCGTTGGTTCCCCTAGTCATGTGCACACGAGATAGACTGACCTATGGGGGGCGGATCCTCGTGTAGGGGCTGAGAGGGCTCAAAGCACAAGTAAAGATCTGGTCTATAAGGGGCGGACCCTCATTTTGCACGGGGGACCAGCTTTCGTGACCTTTCTCGGCCGGAGCTCCGATTGAGCTTCTTCTTAATATAAAATCGTAGGGACGGTCTTTCCCTTATCGGCCGAGTTTTTTTATAAAAGGTCATTTAAAAAAAGAGTACAAATATATGCATGAGTCACCTAGATTTGATTACAATAATTCAGATGTATTGCACTATGGGTCTCCATTGCTGTTATGTCAGCAAGGAGGCATATTGTTGAGGCATAAAGCATGTGAAGTGCCCTTTCTTGTGTTAATAACAGAAGAAAAGCAGACAACGTGGAACCTGAGTGTCGGGTACCCAGGAACCAGGTGTCCAAAGTAGGCCCAAAGCCTCTTAGCGGCCCAGTTGCTGACCAACCCTCTGTCGAGCAACCCTGCGAGGCGGAGCAGCCGACCAACCATCTGCCGAGCAACCCTGCGAGGCGGAGTGGCCAACCAACCCTCCGTCGAGCAACCCAGCGAGATGGAACGGCCGACCAACTCCTTGTGGAGCAACCCTGTGAGGCGGATCGACCTACCATCCCTCTGTCGAGCAACTCAGCGAGGCGAAAGGGCTGATCCAGTACTGCTGACCCACGTCAGCACGACAAGACGTGTCACCACCAAATCACGTCTGGACCACAGGCGCGACTACCGAAGGGGTGCCAAGAGGTCACAATCAACATGACTGTACACCGCCATGTACGGTCTCAAGCGTATCCCCACTGCCTTGTGGGATCAATCAACCTCAGTCATAGGAGGACCTCAGCACTGGAATCTCTACAGTAACTCACGTACCGGAAAGGACGGGACGATACACCATATCGGGTTATGCCTACGCACACATAAAGGTGACGCAAGGCTCATGACGGGAGATGAAGCTGCACCACGCACGACCCCAAAGCATACCGAAAGTCTACCCTATGGGACCCGCCAAGTGCCACTACGTCAACATCGAACTTGCTACAGGGACCCACATACCGGGCGGATGAAGCGGTACGCCATACCGGAAGTACAGATACGCACGACCCTCCCAGAGACGTCAGAAGGACTACACCACTCTAGGGCAACAGGCCACTCTCTCATCGGTAGAATACAAGTCCCCACAGTAAGGTCCAACCCTTGACCTTGAGCTATAAAAGGGCAGGACCCCCTCCTTCCCACACACGCACCAGCTATAATATAGTCATCAAGTAATATTACGATCAGCACTACACTGGACTAGGATGTAAGTCAAAACCAGTATAACCCTCTGTCTTAGATCCTCTTCTTGAATCCATGCAATTCACCATTCGGAGTGAGCTCACGCTAGCACCCCCATCAAACATAAATTATATTGTCCCCCGGTTTTCGAAACCGAGGCTAAGAACGAATAGTTTCAAGTGTGCAGAGCACTCACGACATGGACAATATCCCTTCTAGCCGTCTTCTGAAATTGCCTTCCACTTATAGCCAATCTCTTCAATTGTTCGTTGTTAAGGCCTATTATCACACAAATAGTGTCAGGGGTAGGATGTAAAATTGACAGTAGAATTTGAGTTAGAAATTTGGATTGTGATCACAGCGAATAGGGTTTTATCGATGATGTGTTATGGTCGCTCCAAAAGAAGCTATAATGACGTTTTGGGTGCTAGCTTCAGAAGTAACATGTCTACAAATTCAAGCAGTGAAGGAAGAACGAAATGGACACTAGCAAAATTAAAGATTAATAGACAATCCAGCGGCATGTGGAGAAGCAGAGAACTGACCGACGTGAGGGACTCCGTCCAGGACGGCTATGGTTGCAGGGATAGCCCCGTTGTCCCTGATGATGGCCTCCACCTCCATGGCCATCTGGAGATTCTTCGGGTACGGCATACCTAAACGGGGTCCATGATGCGCCAAGTTAGCCACAATAGGCGGCGCGGCGAATGGAAAAGAGAATCCGAAGGAAAAGGCAGGAGCAAGCTGAATGGAAAGGAAATCGGAAGGAAAAAAGCAGGAGCAAGACAGCAAGCTGACCGTGGCAGATGATGGTGGACTCGAGGGCGACGACCGCGCCGCGGCTCGCGAGAGCGGTCGCGACCTCCGATGCCACCACGATCGACATCTGCGGACTGCGGCGGCTGTGCCGGTTCTCTCTAGACTGTACGGCGGCGGCGAAGGTAAGAGTATACAGCAATTGGCGACCGAGATATTCGTGGCCGTTTGACGTGCTAAACTTTAGTCAGCTAGTATTCGGATGTTTAATATAAATTATTAGAACTATTAATATATTTTACTTATAAAATATAAAATTAATTATATAGATAAAGACTAAATGATAATACGAGTCTATTAGGACTAAGGAGGTGTTTGGTTACTGGACTATTTTTAATTGAGAGTTTCGTGACACTGTTTTTAAGAGTATCATATCATCTTTGTGAGTGAATGAAACCGCCTTTTGCAATAGAGAGTTTCGTTCTGTTGTTTCCTAAGCAAACCAATGTAATTAAATGCTACTAAATCTCATAATCTAGTGTGGATGTATATTTATAGTCAAACAAAAGTACTATATTTTGAGATACAAGCATGCTATTGTTAGAACTTGCTCTCCTGCGCAAGTTGATCCAATGGGGGAGTGAAAGCGGTGTAAACGGGGCTACCACTTGAGATGGCAATAGCTCTGTTAACCTAGCCCCTCAAAGGCACTGTGCGGGGGTATTTATAGGTGTCTGAGTACCCAGCGTCAAGGATTAAGGACGCATGTGCCCTAAGGAGCCTAGGTTCTCCTCGGAATATTCCCATTAAAGCAGGGTTACAGGCTGTAATAATAGAAAAACCTTTACAATTTAGGCCCGTAATGCGCAACAACCGCGCGGGGCCCGTTATGACGGGCCGGATTGTACGTGGGCTCTCACGTTGGGCGACCTCGCGGGACGAAGCGGCCTCGCCATGGGTCTTCGTCCTTCAGTTGCGTCGGACGAAGGGTGCAGTCCCTCAGTCGTCGTCTCCGTTGGTGCAGCGAGACTGGCGAAGGCATCGAGCGGAGGGTAGCGTCTACGCCTTCGCCCCAACATTTGGCGCCCACCATTCGTGCTACGAAAACACCACCCGCGATGGCACCCAAGAGAACCTCATCGAAGGCTAACGAAGCCGCCAAGGCGGCACTACTGGCCGAGAAAAAGGGCAAGGCCCTTGTCGACAACACTCTCCATGAGCCCTGCGAAGACGACGAAAACAGCAAGAAGCAACGTAATGGACAACCCACTACCGAAGGCAGCCTCCGCACCTGCAGCTCTGGGGGACCACAGCAGCCTCCCCCAGGCTTCGCTCCACCAGAGGGCGCGGACGCCACCGAGGACGGCGAAGTCATCGGCGTTTCAGCCGAAGAGCAGCTACAGCTGCGCGCCCTGCGCATCAAGAACCGCAACCTCCAAAAGCAAAAAGAGATCCTTGAGGCCAAGCGCCAACGTGTGTCTGCACAAGCCAAGGTGCGACAGATGATACGCGATGAAGAGCAGAAGGCACAGGAGCTTGAACAAGATATCGCGCTTATGCAGAGCGAAGGCCAACTCGGCCTGCAGCACGGCCCACCCCTCCAGCAGCGCGCACAAATCGAAGACCTGTTCATCCCTCAGCGCGGACACACCATCCCTCACGCCACAGCTTTCCAAGGCGTCAACTACCTTGACGAGCCAAGTCCCCTGGCACCTCACCTGCAAGTGACACCGTGGCCCGCCAACTTCAGGGCAGGGACCTATCCCAAGTACAACGGCAGCACTGATCCAGCACAGTACATCATGAGCTATCAAGTCGCTGTTGCATCATCCGGAGGGGACGACGCCACGATGGCCAAGTCATTCATCATTGCCCTCGAAGGCCCAGCCCTCACCTGGTACACCAGGTTGCCCCCATTGTCCATCGACTCCTGGAGAAGTCTCCAGGACAAATTCTTGCTCAACTTCCAAGGGTACCTCCCAGACACCGACGCCTTGGCTGAACTCTCACTCTGCAAGCAGCTGGAACGAGAGACTCTGCGGGAGTATTACCGCAAATTCCTGACCCTCAAGTCACAACTGCCTTCGGTCGATGACCAGATCGCCATCCACTACACCATCAGTGGCCTTCGGGCCGGCGTCCTCTACAGCCACTGCATCAGGGACCCGCCCAAGAACCTACAGGAGTTGTATCAGCTGTTTGAGAAATATGCTAGATCTGAAGTGCTCCACCAGCGCAAAGTCGAGTCTCAGAAGAAGCCCAAAGACCCTCCGCAGTCCAGCCGCACTTGGACAAGGCCCTCGCAGACAGACTCCGGCCGGGACGGCCGCAATCAGCAGTAGGTGCACAACATCGCCAACCAGCCCCCCGCTGGTGAGGCCCCTCGCCGCCAGGAGTATCCCCCCCAGGGTCGAGGAAATGGAACTCGCGGTCGAGGACGGGGGCGTGCGCAGCAGCCACGCAGATTTTACTGTCTGTTCCACGGCGAAGACTGCGCGCATCCCACAAGGGACTGCCCAGAGACGAAGGCCACCAGAGACAGAATGGCACGGGCACAACTAGCCGACAACCCTAGAATTGTCGCGCACGCATATCAGCAACCCCCTCAGCCATACAACCACGGCCCCGCTCCGCCTCCACCGCACCACGCATACCAACACCACCAGGAGGTACAAATCGTACCTCCCCCACCCCCACCCCCACACCATCAACAGCAAAACTTCCACCACCCCAACCACCCCCAAGCCCCAAAGCAAGAGGACTTCGCCGATCAACCGTATCGCGGAGTCATTCATATGATTACTGGGGGTCCAGCGCCGACTTCGACACAAAGCGGCAAAAGAGGGACCATTACCGCAGCATCAACCACGTCGCCATCACCGGCCCGGTCGTGCAGACAAAGTGGTCCCACGTGCCATTGACCTTCGATGCCCGAGACGTCGATCTGCGCAGCGCCCCCCACATCGATGCCATGGTCATCAACTGCAGCGTGGCAAGCTGGGACTTGCACAAAGTCTTGGTCGACAATGGCAGCCAGGCAGACATCATTTTCCTCCATGTCTTCGATCGCATGGGCATAATCCACAGCCTGCTCAAGCCCTCGGACAACCCCCTGTACGGCTTCGGCGGCAAGGGCACCTTTCCCGTCGGCAAAATAGAATTGCCCCTCTCCTTCGGTGTAGCACACAATGCCCGAAGTGAGCAAGTCACGTTCGACATCGTCGACATGGTGTACCCGTACAACGCCATAATGGGTCGGGGCTCCATCAACAAGTTTGAGACAGCTATCCACGGACTTTACCTGTGCATGAAGATCCCACGTCCGCAAGGCGTCATCGCAGTTTACGGCAACCAGCAGGTTGCGCATAACATAGAAAGAGACTTCATCCCCGGGCAAAGAAACGTACACTGCCTCATGGCCCAACGCGAAGCCCCCGGGTCTGCCAATCCAACCGCCAAAGAGCATGAAAAAGCACAGCTGCAGAGCAACGACGGGACCAAGACTGTCCCCCTCGACCAGGCAACGCCCCAGCAGATGGTTACCATCAGCGAAGACCTCACTTCGCACGATGAGGAGAGGCTCCTCTACTGTCTGTCCAAGAATAAAGATGTCTTCGCCTGGTCCACCCTCGACCTGGTCGGAGTCAGTCGCTCCATCATCGAGCACGGCTTAGGAATCAACCCTTCGGTGAGGCCGAAGAAACAACGGCTGCGCAAGATGTCCGACGAGAAGACAGAAGCCGCCAAGGCCGTGGTGCATCGCCTGCTCGAAGCCAAATTCATCGAGCCAATCGCCTACCCCACATGGCTCGCCAATGTAGTGATGGTGCAGAAGAAGAGCGGCAAATGGCGGATGTGCATAGACTTCACCGGTCTTAACAAGGCCTGCCCCAAGGACAATTTCCCGCTGCCTCGGATTGACAAAATCGTCGATAGCACGGCTGGGTGCGAAGTCATGTCACTCCTTGACTGCTTCTCCGGCTACCACCAAATATATATGAAGGAGGAGGACAAGGCAAGCACCAGCTTCATAACACCCTTCGGCACGTATTGTTTCATCAGAATGCCGGAGGGACTTAAGAATGTCGGGTCCACTTTCTCTCGACTCACCAAAACGGTGCTCAACAGCCAGGTCGGCAGAAATATATTCACATATGTGGACGACATCGTCGTTGCCAGCAGAAGCAAGGAAGACCACCTCGCCGACCTCGTCGAAACGTTCGCGAACATGCGGACCGCACGACTTCGCCTCAACCCCGAAAAGTGCGTCTTCAGAGTCCGCCAGGGGAAAATATTGGGCTACCTGGTATCACACCATGGAATTGAGGCCAATCCAACCAAAATCCAGGCTATCATCAATATGACGCCCCTGCAGTCAGCCAGAGAAGTGCAACGACTGACAGGCAGGTTGGCCGCCCTCAACAGATTCATCTCCAAGTCCGCGGAGCGGAGCCTCCCTTTCCTCAAAACACTCCGCGGCGCAAAAGACTTTGCATGGGGGCCAGAGCAGGCGGCGGCCTTCGCTTCACTCAAACAGTACTTGTCGGAAATGGCGATTCTTACAAGCCCCAACCCTTCGCTACCCCTATTGCTCTATGTCGCGGCTTCGCCACATGCGGTCAGCGCAGCACTAGTTCAAGAGCAGACCAAAGAGGGCACGACCAGGCAATGTCCAGTTTATTACGTTTCTGAAGTACTCACAACATCAAAATGTAATATGACAGAACTGGAAAAGATCGCCTATGCAGTCGTGATGGCCTCGCGCAAATTGCGCCATTATTTCGAGGCATTCAAGGTCCGGGTCACCTCAGATAGAGGACTTGGCGAATTGTTCAAAAACCCGGAGGCATCAGTACGGATTGCCAAGTGGGCAGCCGAACTCTCCGGCTACCACATCACATTTGAACCCAGGACAGCCATCAAATCACAAGTCCTGGCAGACTTCGTCGTCGATTGGACTGGGCCAATGACACAGCCAGACCTGACCACAGAAAAAGTGTGGACAATCCATTGCGACGGCGCATGGTGCCATGCGGGGGCAGGCGCCGCTGCAGTCATTACTTCGCCCACCGGGATCAAACACAGATACGCAGCGCGCCTCAGCTTTGCTTTGGAGTCTGATAGGTGCACCAACAACATAGCAGAATACGAGACTGTCATCCTCGGTCTTCGCAAGCTAAGGGCACTCGGTGTCACCACCTGTATCATCAGAACAGACTCCAAGGTAGTCGCCGGCCAGGTCGAGAAAGACTATGCAGCGAAGGACCCCGCACTCATGCAGTACCTCGCGGCCATCCGCAGCCTCGAAAGACAATTCAAGGGCTTCACGTTGCAGCACGTGGACTGAGCCAAGAATGAGGAGGCCGATGCATTGGCCAAGGCAGCCGCCAGGGGCGAGGCCTTGCCCTCTGACGTGTTCTACCACGTCATCGGCACGCCAGCCGTCCGCAGCCCAGAGGGGCTCCAAACAACCAATGACAGCGAGGGCCACCGCATAGTCAACCTCATCATGACCGAAGACTAGCGGGCACCAATAACCCTGTTCCTGCAGGGGTACTACCATCCAACCGACATCAACGAGGCCAAGCGCCTCAAACACCGAAGCCGGGACTTCGCGTTGATCGAAGGCCAACTTTACAAGAAGGGGGTCAGCCAACCGATGCTTAAGTGCGTCACCGAGACTGAAGGCGTCCAAATTCTGCGTGAGGTCCACAGCGGGACTTGCGGCTCTCACGCAGGGCCTAGGGCCCTAGCGGCAAAGGTGATTCGTCAAGGTTTTTACTGGCCCGCCATGATTTGCGCCGCAAATCGGGTCACAAGGTCCTGCGAAGCCTGTCAGAAATTTTCTCCACGCTCGGGACGCCCTTCACAATTCATAAAGCTAATCGCCCACACGTGGCCTCTTCAGCGCTGGGGCCTGGACATTGTCGGGCCCCTGCCCACGGCTCAGGGGAACCTCAAGTTCACCTTCGTCGTCGTTGAGTATTTCACCAAATGGATTGAGGCGAGGGTGAAAGTTCCCTTTGACCCGGGAACAGGATCTAGATGTCGCCTAGAGGGGGGGTGAATAGGCGAATAAAACTTATTACTTTAAAACTTAAATTCTTACTCTACTCGAAGACTTAGTACGCAGTGGAGTGAGAAGACTCTTCGAGTAGGTTGCAGCGGAATCAGAGATCCTGTCTCAAAAATGTCCTGCACTTCAAATAAAGCTTATACCACAGATAAGTATTGAAGTGCAGATATAAAGACGAGTAAGACAGAGAGTCAGGATACAATACAGAACAGAGCACACAGACGCAAGGATTTATCCCGAGGTTCGGCCAAGCCTGAAATGCTTGCCTAGTCCTCGTTGGAGTTAGCCACACCTGGGCTTGGAGTCTATTTCAACTCCTTCCTCTGTTTGCTCAGATCTGTCAGTATGACAGATAGAGCCTTTCACTATTGAGTGGGGTTACAACAGAACCGCGGCTGCTTACAAACTTCTTGGCAGCACCCCGGCAGAGTAACGATACGCTCAAGACCTTGCTCTAGCTCTTAGCAGCACTACTCCTCTCTCTAAAGGCTTATAGCTGTGCCTTCTACACAAACTATAGAGTTACACACAAGAGGGAGAGTGAGAATTGATTCCAGTGGATTCTACACTTGTTGGCTGCGCTTGTTCTTTGCTTGAGGCGCCTAGGGGTCCCTTTTATAGGCACAAGGGGCCTAGGAGCCGTTGGAATCCCATTTGGAAGGCAATACTTTCTTTCTGTCGGGTGGCGCACCGGACAGTCCGGTGCACACCGGACATTGTCCGGTGCCCGATTTCTTTCCTTCTATGGCGAAGCCGACCGTTGGCAGTCTTGGAGCCGTTGGCGCACCGGACATGTCCGGTGCACACCGGACAGTCCGGTGCCTCCATCTAGCCGTTGGCTTGGCCACGTGTCCCGCGCAGATCGCGCGGCCGACCGTTGGGCCGGCCGACCGTTGGCTCACCGGACAGTCCGGTGCACACCGGACAGTCCGGTGAATTATAGCCGTATGTCGCCGGTGAATTCCCGAGAGCGGCCAGTTCGCCAGAGTTCAGCCTGGCGCACCGGACACTGTCCGGTGCACCACCGGACAGTCTGGTGTGCCAGACTGAGCTGAGTCTTGGCTGTACACAGCCAAGCCTTTCGCACCTCTTTCCTTTTCTTCTTCTTTCTGTTTCTAACACTTAGACAAGTATATTAGTCCACAAAACCAATGTACTAAGTCTAGAAACATACCTTCTCTTAATTATTACATCTATAGCATTTCACATGCTTGAGCTTTGATGTTGGACTCATAAATCATCAAGTCGGCTTGACTTGATCTAGATTGACATTACTTGGCTCCAACATCCTGCAAAGGTCACATAGAACATCTCCAAACATAGGAACAACCCAAACTAAAGATTAGGGTGAACTTAGCTCTTTTGGGCTGCTTCCAGTTCTGGTTTTGACACTTGTTCTCCTTCTGGTGACCTTGATCTCCTTCTTAGAGCTTGTTCTTGAGCCTTATGACTTACACCACATAACTGTAGCTATTACCTCATTGGCTGTAAGTCACGTTCTTATGTAGTGATCCTTGATGTGCCATAGATGTTCTCAACTCGATCACCCTTGACTTTGCAAGCCTTCTTCTTCACCCTTGGCTTTGGGTTCCTCAGCCTCCTTGACCTTCTCCCGTGCACTTGGTATCTCGAAGCTCTTCTTGCCTCCGTCCTTGGCTTGATCAGTTGTCTCCGAGCTACGCACCCGAGTCTCACTTTTGCAATGTCCATCTTACTTGTGATGTCCATTATGTATCCATAATCCAGTTCTTGGACCATCACATTTGTTCACTTGTGTTGAACCCTGTAGGCTTTACTTTAAGCACCTGTTCAACACTTAGTACACTTGTTAGTCCTTTAATTGAGTTGTCATCCAAACACCAAAACTCACAAGAGAGCTTTCAATCTCCCCCTTTTTGGTGATTGATGGCAACACAATTAAAGCTTACATAAGAATAAGATTTGAAGCACAAATTTGAATTCTAAGATTATAGAATGCTCCTCCTAAATAAGTGCTTACTTCAAAAACATAATTTTGGCCTCAGACGCCAATTTGCACATACTTAGGCAAATCGAAACATTTCTACACCTTAGCACTTTTTAGTATGCATTGTGGCAAGAATCAAACCATGATGCTATAACACACAAATGCACATAATCAGAGTTAAACACCATTCAATTTAGTGGATATATCACAGAAATATCAACCTACCACTATTCATCATTAAGATACCAATTCAAACTAAGACACTAATTGAAAGCAATCTTAAAGCACCATTAACCACATGACTATCTATTTCAGAATGAACACAATAGATGCCAATTAATTCATAGCAACGGAAGCACTAGTCCATATGATGCAACACATATAATACTGCAGGAAGCATATGAATAACACACTAGCAAAGCTTAAACTAACACATCACCCCTTAGGATAAGCTTTCCTCTCAGGTTGAGATAAGCTTTAATGCACAAATTCTCCCCCTTTGACATCAAACACCAAAAACCATACTCGAGCAAGAACATAGGATGATGTCAAGGGACAGCAGGGTGTCAAGGGGGAAAAAACGACTATCAAAAAACTCCCCCTTACTTATTGAACATATGCACTATCAACATTTAGGTAAGATACATATATGCAAAAAGATTAATACTCCCTTTGTACCTTTACCATGTTGTAGTGTACTTCCCATCTTGAAAGTATCTGATCTCTCAAGAGCTTCTTCACATTTGTGCCTGATTCTTTATCCTTACTTTTTCTTGTTGCTAAGACACCAAATTTAGAACAAGTTATAGTATTTGGCACAAGAAGAAACTTCCAATTCACAACTTGAGATACCAATTTCTTGACTTACAGAGGTACCCAAGTCCTGATTGCTCCATTTCTTGCTTATCTTCTCTTTTCCACCTAGAGACTATACAAGATTGCTCAATAAACAGTTAGTCTCGAAAGACACAAGTTATGTGTGCTCCCCCCAAGTTGTGCATCAAGTATTTGAATGACTTGCACTTTGCACATTCTAGCTTCCTTAGAACTAGAGGGGATCACAACATACCTTGGTCAAGGCATACTCTATCACTTTCATCACACAAGGATGTCAATTTGAATATCAATTGTAAAACCACTTAACACCAATTGAAGGCTAAATGAAAGGTTGACTAATTCAACAATGCATGCCTCAGTGGCACCTAAGCCAATTCATTACTCAAGGAAGTATAACATTTACACGCAACTTAGACATGCTTTATATTTAACTATCATTGCATATACCAATTGAAGATCAACACAATCATGTATATAAAGCGAAATATCTAAGCATGTCATAATTAAGAAAGTTCTTTAGGTACACCAAAAGAAACAACATTTTAAGGCATAAGTCTTCTAAGCCACGATACTACCAATGAAATGCAAGAACACAGCTATGATCACTATCAATGGAACTTCAAGATATTCAATAAAATTGCACAGTTCCATTTTCCATACCTTTACCTTTATGAGAGCACTTGTTATCACCAATTCAGGGCTCCTTTTGCTCATGCACCTCATAGCTCAAGAGGGCACGACATGGATTTGAAATTCACACCGTACCAAACTAGGGTAATCATGTGAACATGGACTAAACAAAATGTCATAATTGCACATAGCATGACTTACAAAAAAAGGTTTATCCATATACACCAAGAGAGTTAATCGTTGTGGATATAACAAATGAAAGAGCTACCCATGAATGATTCAAAAGATATAGCACCAGTCATGATTAAGCAAACATCATTATGATTCATTTAACAGAGGCAATCATAAAGCATAACTACTCTAAGGACAGGTAGCACATCAAGCCAACTTAAGAGCAATACTAAATTGCAATTATGTACTTAAAATACACAGGTACCGTCCTCTGGAGAGCAGGTTGTAGATTCTCATCAAGGTCCTTTACTTGATTCACAAATAATGATTCAGGACCTATACACCTTATTTCACTTGAGATGAACATGGGATTAGTGTTTCACAATAATTCAACCTTGGGTCAATAAACACCAAAACAATTAACATCTTAAGCATAGAGTTTTAGATAACCGTCTTAATCTCTCCCATGGTCTCCAGTCCATCTCAAGGCACCTGCATGGTCTAGTTAGCACAGTTTGGTACCCATCTCGGGATGGGTCCATAATGATCATCTAAATGTGCCTTTGGTACCCAAATGGCCTTTGTGCTAGTTCTAGGTGATCTCATTATAGATCTAGCACAAGTGTATGATTTGGGTCTCCTAAGCGAATGAGATTGACACACATTCACTTCTTTAGGAATCTTACCTTTATAACATACCTTTGATATATGACCCTGCTCACCATACTTGTAGCAGAAGCGTCGTTCAACCTGACATGACGCTTGCTGTTTGTCATTTTCCTTGGTGAGGGTCATCTTGGAGGATGCACATCCTTGATTCTTCATGACCGGACATGAAGTGATAATGTGGTCCTTATTGTTGCATCCAAAGCAACTTCTTGTCCCTTCATCCTTGTCTTTGTACGGACAGGATGCGATGAGGTTGCCTATCTCCTTGCATTTGAAACACCTCCTTTTTCCTCTTCCCTTTTTGTGCTTGAAGGACATGGAGAGATGATTAGTACAAACAACATGACTAATTGAATTTTTACCTTTTTCCTCGTTCATGTTGATTTCTTCATTTATAGCTTTGGGAACATTCTTCTTATTGAGCTTAACACTTGCTGCAGTTTTTCCTTTCTCAAGCTTCTTCACCACGCGCCCGTGGATATCTTGAGAGAGTTGAGCTAAGCGTCTTCTCCTCAGTTGTCGTTGCTTCTTATTCCCACAGAATTTCTTTTGTGACCCTAAAACTTGTTGCTCAATCAATGATTGGCTTTCTTTTGAGCAACAGGGGTTAGCACATGATGATATACAATTCAAATGCGCACACGTGCGAGAATGAGGTTCACATGAATTTAAGTTTGAAATTACAACCTCATGAGCAACATTAAGCATGATATGGTCATCAACTAATTCATTATGAGAATAAGATAGCATATCATATTTTTCACTTAGAGCAAGTTTTTCTAAATTCATCATTTCTACTTGACTCTTAAGCATAGAATTCTCAGTTTTAAGTTGAGCAACATCAGATAATACATCATGATTATTTCTTTGCTCAAATAAAATAGATTCATACCGTTGGACCAAATTATCATGAGAGCACTTTAGCTCCTCATGTTTTTTGGTCATCTTCTCCAGGCTGTCGTTGGTTTTGATGAGAGTCTCCTCTAGCCTGAGAAGCGTCTCGCCTTGTTCCTTGTTCCTCCTCAACAACTTAACCAAGAGCACTTTGTCTTCTTTGTTGAGATGGGTGTAGAACCGGCGAATCTCCTCTTCTTCCACATCACCGGTCTCATTTTCCCTGTCATTATTATTAGTGGAAGCAATACAGGAAAATGTACCTTGTGGTGATGAAGACTCATCCTCGCTATCATCCTCATATTCCTCCTCATCATCGCTTTCGTCTCCACTATCATTGTTAGCAATAAGACATTTATAACTAGTGGAAGACAAACCTGTCGGTGAGGTGGATTCATCGTTTGGGTGCCATCGTTCTTGTTCTTCTCCCTTTGAATGGTTAGTATCACAAGTAATATAGGGAGTAGGAGCATCACAGTTTGCCACAAAATATTTTTCTTTGATCCTATTCCATAAATCATGAGCATCAACAAATAGATCACTATCACTACTCATGATGGCAAAATAGGCACTTCTAGAAAGAGACTCAACTAAGATGTTACAAGCACGGTGATTGAGAGATAAACATCTTAGTTCATCATTAGAGGGATTTTTGCTAATATCAGATGGAAAAATACTTCTACTAAAGATCTGTCTCAAATCAGGATCAACACTCATGAAAGCACTATAAATAGAGACAGACCAAGACTTGTAATTAGAGCCATCGCCTAGAAGAAGTTCTACAGTTACCTCTTGTGACGACATCGTCATCTCCGGACGGCTAAGCCCACACTGGAGAGGCCTAGTTCTGATACCAATTGAAAGTTCCCTTTGACCCGAGAACAGGATCTGGATGTCGCCTAGAGGGGGGTGAATAGGCGAATAAAACTTATTACTTTAAAACTTAAATTCTTACTCTACTCGAAGACTTAGTACGCAGTGGAGTGAGAAGACTCTTCGAGTAGGTTGCAGCGGAATCAGAGATCCTGTCTCAAAAATGTCCTGCACTTCAAATAAAGCTTATACCACAGATAAGTATTGAAGTGCAGATATAAAGACGAGTAAGACAGAGAGTCAGGATACAATACAGAACAGAGCACACAGATGCAAGGATTTATCCCGAGGTTCGGCCAAGCCTGAAATGCTTGCCTAGTCCTCGTTGGAGTTAGCCACACCTGGGCTTGGAGTCTATTTCAACTCCTTCCTCTGTTTGCTCAGATCTGTCAGTATGACAGATAGAGCCTTTCACTATTGAGTGGGGTTACAATAGAACCGCGGCTGCTTACAAACTTCTTGGCAGCACCCCGGCAGAGTAACGATACGCTCAAGACCTTGCTCTAGCTCTTAGCAGCACTACTCCTCTCTCTAAAGGCTTATAGCTGTGCCTTCTACACAAACTATAGAGTTACACACAAGAGGGAGAGTGAGAATTGATTCCAGTGGATTCTACACTTGTTGGCTGCGCTTGTTCTTTGCTTGAGGCGCCTAGGGGTCCCTTTTATAGGCACAAGGGGCCTAGGAGCCGTTGGAATCCCATTTGGAAGGCAATACTTTCTTTCTGTCGGGTGGCGCACCGGACAGTCCGGTGCACACCGGACATTGTCCGGTGCCCGATTTCTTTCCTTCTATGGCGAAGCCGACCGTTGGCAGTCTTGGAGCCGTTGGCGCACCGGACATGTCCGGTGCACACCGGACAGTCCGGTGCCTCCATCTAGCCGTTGGCTTGGCCACGTGTCCCGCGCAGATCGCGTGGCCGACCGTTGGGCCGGCCGACCGTTGGCTCACCGGACAGTCCGGTGCACACCGGACAGTCCGGTGAATTATAGCCGTACGTCGCCGGTGAATTCCCGAGAGCGGCCAGTTCGCCAGAGTTCAGCCTGGCGCACCGGACACTGTCCGGTGCACTACCGGACACTGTCCGGTGCACCACCGGACAGTCCGGTGTGCCAGACTGAGCTAAGTCTTGGCTGTACACAGCCAAGCCTTTCGCACCTCTTTCCTTTTCTTCTTCTTTCTGTTTCTAACACTTAGACAAGTATATTAGTCCACAAAACCAATGTACTAAGTCTAGAAACATACCTTCTCTTAATTATTACATCTATAGCATTTCACATGCTTGAGCTTTGATGTTGGACTCATAAATCATCAAGTCGGCTTGACTTGATCTAGATTGACATTACTTGGCTCCAACATCCTGCAAAGGTCACATAGAACATCTCCAAACATAGGAACAACCCAAACTAAAGATTAGGGTGAACTTAGCTCTTTTGGGCTGCTTCCAGTTCTGGTTTTGACACTTGTTCTCCTTCTGGTGACCTTGATCTCCTTCTTAGAGCTTGTTCTTGAGCCTTATGACTTACACCACATAACTGTAGCTGTTACCTCATTGGCTGTAAGTCACGTTCTTATGTAGTGATCCTTGATGTGCCGTAGCTGTTCTCAACTCGATCACCCTTGACTTTGCAAGCCTTCTTCTTCACCCTTGGCTTTGGGTTCCTCAGCCTCCTTGACCTTCTCCCGTGCACTTGGTACCTCGAAGCTCTTCTTGCCTCCGTCCTTGGCTTGATCAGTTGTCTCCGAGCTACGCACCCGAGTCTCACTTTTGCAATGTCCATCTTACTTGTGATGTCCATTATGTATCCATAATCTAGTTCTTGGACCATCACATTTGTTCACTTGTGTTGAACCCTGTAGGCTTTACTTTAAGCACATGTTCAACACTTAGTACACTTGTTAGTCCTTTAATTGAGTTGTCATCCAAACACCAAAGTTCACAAGAGAGCTTTCAGAGGGCAGTATCCACTATAACATCGAAGACAACCCAGAAATTCTTCTGGCAAAATATTGTTTGCCGCTTCGGAGTCCCATCCGAACTCACAGTCGATAACGACAAGCAATTCGACAGCCAAGACTTCAAGGATTTCTGCTTCTCCATCGGCACCAAGCTTGCCTTCGCCTCAGTGTACCACCCCCAGTCCAATGGAGTAGTGGAACGCGCCAACGGAAAAATTTTCACAGCCGTCAAGAAAATACTCCTCGACGACAAAAAAGGCAAGTGGACCGACCTGTTACCCGAAGTGGTCTGGGCGCTGAACACATCTGAGTGCAGGGCGACTGGGTTCACCCCTTTCCGCCTTCTATACGGATCAGAGGCTATGACTCCGCAAGAAATAAAACACGGGTCACCTCGGACAGTTGCGTCGGCCGCCCCCGACGTAGATGAGCCTACTTCGAAGGACCTCATCGACGGAGACCGCGTCTTCGCCCTACAGGCTCTAAACAAATACCAAGCTCAGACAAAAGCATGACGCGACCACACAGTCATCCCGAGGGAGTTCAACGAAGGAGACCTCGTACTCGTCCGGACAGCTCAGACAGAGTCCCGGGGCAAGTTGGAGACGAAATGGGAGGGCCCTTTCATCGTCAAGACGAAGGCGTCCCCCAGCGCGTACAGGCTGAAAGTCGCCTAGAGGGGGGGTGAATAGGGCGAAACTGAAAAACTCAAAAATAATCACAACTACAAGCCGGGTTAGCGTTAGAAATATAATAGAGTCCGCGAGAGAGGGCGCAAAACAAATCGCAAGCGAATAACGAAGTGAGACACGTGGATTTGTTTTACCGAGGTTCGGTTCTTTCAAACCTACTCCCTGTTGAGGAGGCCACAAAGGCCGGGTCTCTTTCAACCCTTCCCTCTCTCAAGCGGTCCCACGGACCGAGTGAGTTTTTCTTCTTCTCAATCAAAACGGGAACAAAACTTCCCCGCAAGGGCCACCACACAATTGGTGCCTCTTGCCTTGGTTACAATTGAGTTTTGATCACAAGAACAAATGAGAAAGAAAGAAAGCGATCCAAGCGCAAGAGCTCAAAAGAACACGGCAAATCTCTCTCGCTAGTCACTAAAGGCTTGAGTGGAATTGGAGAGGATTTGATCTCTTTGGTGTGTCTAGAATTGAATGCCTAGCTCTTGTAAGTGGTTGGAAGTTGGAAAACTTGGATTACTTGAATGTGGGGTGGTTGGGGGTATTTATAGCCCCAACCACCAAACTAGCCGTTTGGTGAGGCTGTCTGTTCGATGGCGCACCGGACAGTCCGGTGCACACCGGACATGTCCGGTGCGACAGCCACGTCACCAAAGCCGTTGCAATATGACCGTTGGAGTTCTGACTTCAGGGCCCCCCTGGATGTCCGGTGCACACCAGACATGTACTGTTTGATGTCCGGTGTGCCTGCTCCCGCGTGCCTGACAACTGCGCGGTTCTGGCGCGCATTAAATGCGCCTGCAGGTGACCGTTGGCGCGAAGTAGCCGTTGCCCCGAGGTTGCACCGGACAGTCCGGTGTACACCGGACATGTCCGGTGAATTATAGCGGAGCCGTCTTCGCGAATTCCCGAGACTGGCGAGTTCCTGAGGCCGCTCTTCCTTGGAGCACCGGACATGTCCGGTGTACACCGGACAGTCCGGTGAATTTTAGCGGAGTGGCCTTTGGAAATTCCCGAGAGTGAAGAGTTTGAGCTGAAGTCCTCTGGTGCACCGGACACTGTCCGGTGGCACACCAGACAGTCCGGTGCGCCAGACCAGAGGAGTCTTTTGGTTGCTCCTTTGCCCTTTCGTTGAACCCAACGCATGGTCATTTTATTGGCTAAGTGTGAACCTTTTGCACCTGTAAAACTTATACACTAGAGCAAACTAGTTAGTCCAATATTTGTGTTGGGCAATTCAACCACCAAAATTATTTAGGGACTAGGTGTACGCCTAATTCCCTTTCAATCTCCCCCTTTTTGGTGATTGATGCCAACACAAACCAAAGCAAATATAGAAGTGCATAATTGAACTAGTTTGCATAATGTAAGTGCAAAGGTTGCTTGGAATTGAGCCAATATAAATACTTACATGATGCGCATGGATTGTTTTCTTTGTTTTTGACATATTGGACCATATATGCACCACAAGTTTTGTTTTTGCAAACTCTTTTGTAAATTCCTTTCAAAGTCCTTTTGCAAGATAAATGAATAAGATTTTGCAAAGCATTTTCAGTTTTTGAAATTTTCTCCCTTTGATCCAAATGCTTTTCCTTTGACTAAACAAAACTCCCCCTCAAATAAAGTCTCCTCTTAGTGTTCAAGAGGGTTTTAAGACATCAATTTTGAAAATACTACTTGCTCCCCCTTTAGAACACAAAGAGATACCAATTTTGAAATTTACCACTTGAAAATCATTAATTTTACAATTTGGGTGGGTGCGGTCCTTTTGCTTTGGGCTCATACTTTCTCCCCCTTTGGCATGAATCGCCAAAAACGGATACTTTGAGTGAGACATAAGCCCTTAGAAGTACTTTCTCCTCCTTTGGTCATAAAATAAATGAGTGAAGATTATACCAAAGTTGGAGAGATGATGCGGAGCGACGGCGAAGGATGAGTAGTAGAGTGGAGTGGAAGCCTTGTCTTCGCCGAAGACTCCAATTCCCTTTCAATATACCTATGACTTGGTTTGAAATATACTTGAAAACACATTAGTCATAGTATATAAAAGAGACATGATCAAAGGTATTATTATGAGCTATGTGTGCAAGTTTAGCAAAAGAAATTCCTAGAATCAAGAATATTAAGCTCATGCCTAAGTCTGGTAAAAGATTGTTCATCAAGTGGCTTGGTAAAGATATCGGCTAATTGATCTTTAGTGTTAATGTATGAAATCTCGATATCCCCCTTTTGTTGGTGATCCCTAAGAAAATGATACCGAATGGCTATGTGTTTAGTGCGGCTATGCTCAACGGGATTATCCGCCATGCGGATTGCACTCTCATTATCACATAGAAGAGGAACTTTGGTTAATTTGTAACCGTAGTCCCGCAGGGTTTGCCTCATCCAAAGCAATTGCGCGCAACAATGGCCTGCGGCAATATACTCGGCTTCGGCGGTAGAAAGAGCGACCGAATTTTGCTTCTTTGAAGCCCAAGACACCAAGGATCTTCCCAAGAACTGGCAAGTCCCCGATGTGCTCTTCCTATTAATCTTACACCCCGCCCAATCGGCATCCGAATAACCAATCAAATCAAAAGTGGATCCCCGAGGGTACCAAAGTCCAAACTTAGGAGTATAAGCCAAATATCTCAAGATTCGTTTTACGGCCGTAAGGTGTGATTCCTTAGGGTCGGCTTGGAATCTTGCACACATGCATACGGAAAGCATAATGTCCGGTCGAGATGCACATAAATAAAGCAATGAACCAATCATCGACCGGTATACCTTTTGATCCACGGACTTACCTCCCGTGTCGAGGTCGAGATGCCCATTTGTTCCCATGGGAGTCTTGATGGGCTTGGCATCCTTCATTCCAAACTTGCTTAGAATGTCTTGAGTATACTTCGTTTGGCTAATGAAAGTGCCCTCTTGGAGTTGCTTGACTTGGAATCCTAGAAAATACTTCAACTCCCCCATCATAGACATCTCGAATTTTTGTGTCATGATCCTACTAAATTCTTCACATGTAGATTTGTTAGTAGACCCAAATATAATATCATCAACATAAATTTGGCATACAAACAAATCATTATCAAGTGTTTTAGTGAATAAAGTAGGATCGGCTTTACCGACTTTGAAGCCATTTGCAATAAGGAAATCTCTAAGGCATTCATACCATGCTCTTGGGGCTTGCTTGAGCCCATAAAGCGCCTTAGAGAGCCTATAAACATGGTTAGGGTACTCACTGTCTTCAAAGCCGGGAGGTTGCTCAACATAGACCTCCTCCTTGATTGGTCCATTGAGGAAGGCACTCTTCACGTCCATTTGATAAAGCTTGAAGCCATGGTAAGTAGCATAGGCTAATAAAATGCGAATTGATTCAAGCCTAGCTACGGGTGCATAGGTTTCACCAAAATCCAAACCTTCGACTTGTGAATACCCCTTGGCCACGAGTCGAGCTTTGTTCCTTGTCACCACACCATGCTCGTCTTGCTTGTTGCGGAAGACCCACTTGGTTCCTACAACATTTTGATTAGGACGTGGAACTAAGTGCCATACCTCATTCCTAGTGAAATTGTTGAGCTCCTCTTGCATCGCCATCACCCAATCCGAATCTTGAAGTGCTTCCTCTACCCTGTGTGGCTCAATAGAGGAAACAAAAGAGTAATGTTCACAAAAATGTGCAACACGAGATCGAGTAGTTACCCCCTTATGAATGTCGCCGAGGATGGTGTCGACGGGGTGATCTCGTTGTATTGCTTGGTGGACTCTTGGGTGTGGCGGCCTTGGTTGTTCATCCTCCTTGTCTTCATCATTTGCATCTCCCCCTTGACCGTTGCCGTCATTTTGAGGTGGCTCATCTTCTTGATCTTCTTGTTCAATGTCTTGAGCCTCATCCTCAATTTGAGTTGGTGGAGATGCTTGCATGAAGGAGGATGGTTGATCTTGTGCATGTGGAGGCTCTTCGGATTCCTTAGGACACACATCCCCAATGGACATGTTCCTTAGCGCTATGCATGGAGCCTGTTCTTCACCTATATCATCAAGATCAACTTGCTCTACTTGAGAGCCGTTAGTCTCATCAAACACAACGTCACAAGAAACTTCAACAAGTCCTGAGGACTTGTTAAAGACTCTATATGCCCTTGTGTTTGAGTCATATCCTAGTAAAAAGCCTTCTACAGTTTTAGGAGCAAATTTAGATTTTCTACCTCTTTTGACAAGAATAAAACATTTGCTACCAAAAACTCTAAAATATGAAATATTTGGCTTTTTACCGGTTAGGAGTTCATAGGATGTCTTCTTGAGGATTCGGTGAAGATATAACCGGTTGATGGCGTAGCAAGCGGTGTTGACCGCTTCGGCCCAAAACCGATCCGGTGTCTTGTACTCATCAAGCATGGTTCTTGCCATGTCCAATAGAGTTCGATTCTTCCTCTCCACTACACCATTTTGTTGTGGAGTGTAGGGAGAAGAGAACTCATGCTTGATGCCCTCCTCCTCAAGGAAGCCTTCAATTTGAGAGTTCTTGAACTCCGTCCCATTGTCGCTTCTAATTTTCTTGATCCTTAAGCCGAACTCGTTTTGAGCCCGTCTCAAGAATCCCTTTAAGGTCTCTTGGGTATGTGATTTGTCCTGCAGAAAGAACACCCAAGTGAAGCGAGAATAATCATCCACAATAACTAGACAGTACTTACTCCCGCCGATGCTTATGTAAGCGATCGGGCCGAATAAATCCATGTGTAGGAGCTCCAGTGGCCTGTCACTAGTCATGATGTTCTTGTGTGGATGATGGGTGCCAACTTGCTTCCCGGCTTGGCATGCGCTACAAATCCTGTCTTTCTCAAAATGAACATTGGTTAGTCCTAAAATGTGTTCTCCCTTTAGAAGCTTGTGAAGATTCTTCATTCCAACATGGGCTAGTCGGCGGTGCCAAAGCCAACCCAAGTTAGTCTTAGCAATCAAGCAAGTGTCGAGTTCAGCTCTATCAAAATCTACCAAGTATAGTTGACCCTCTAACACTCCCTTGAATGCTATTGAATCATCACTCCTTCTAAAGACAGTAACACCTGTATCAGTAAATAGACAGTTGTAGCCCATTTGACATAATTGGGATACGGAAAGCAAATTGTAATCTAAGGAATCTACAAGAAAAACATTGGAAATAGTATGGTCAGGTGATATAGCAATTTTACCCAATCCTTTGACCAAACCTTGATTTCCATCTCCGAATGTGATAGCTCGTTGGGGATCTTGGTTTTTCTCATATGAGGAGAACATCTTTTTCTCCCCTGTCATGTGGTTTGTGCACCCGCTGTCGAGTATCCAACTTGAGCCCCCGGATGCATAAACCTACAAAACAATTTTAGTTCTTGACTTTAGGTACCCAAACGGTTTTGGGTCCTTTGGCATTAGAAACAAGAACTTTGGGTATCCAAACACAAGTCTTGGAGCCCTTGTGTTTGCCCCCAACAATCTTGGCAACTACTTTGCCGGATTTGTTAGTCAAAACATAAGATGCATCAAAAGTTTTAAATGAAATGCTATGATCATTTGATGCATTAGGAGTTTTCTTTCTAGGCAACTTAGCACGGGTTGGTTGCCTAGAACTAGATGTCTCACCCTTATACATGAAAGCATGGTTAGGGCCAGAGTGAGACTTCCTAGAATGAATTTTCTTGATTTTGCTCTCGGGATAACCGGCAGGGTACAAAATGTATCCCTCGTTATCCTGAGGCATGGGAGCCTTGCCCTTAACAAAGTTAGACAAGTTCTTAGGAGGGGCATTAAGCTTGACATTGTCTCCTCTTTGGAAGCCAATGCCATCCTTAATGCCAGGGCGTCTCCCATTATAGAGCATGCTTCTAGCAAATTTAAATTTTTCATTTTCTAAGTCATGCTCACTAATCTTAGCATTAAGTTGTGCTATGTGATCATTTTGTTTTTTAATTAAGGCTAGGTGATCATGAATAGCATCAACATTAATATCTCTACATCTAGTACAAATAGAAACATGCTCAACATTAGATGTAGAGGGTTTGCAAGATTTTAGTTCAATAACCTTAGCATGTAATAAATCATTTTTAGTTCTAAGGTCGGAAATAGTGGCATTGCAAACATCAAAATTCTTAGCCTTAGCAAGCAATTTTTCATTCTCAATCTTAAGGCTAGCAAGAGACTCATTCAACTCATCAATTCTAGCAAGTAAATCAATATTATCATCTTTAGAATTGGAAGTTGAAACATTGCAAACATGTGAATCAACCTTAGCAATTAATCTAGTATTTTCATTTCTAAGGTTGGCAATAGTGTCATGGCATGTGCTTAGCTCACTAGATAATTTGTCACATTTTTCTACCTCTAGAGCATAAGCATTCTTAACCTTAACATGTTTCTTATTCTCCTTGATTAGGAAGTCCTCTTGGGAGTCCAAGAGATCATCCTTTTCATGGATGGCACTAATTAGCTCATTCAATTTTTCCTTTTGTTCCATGTTAAGGTTAGCAAAAAGAACGCGCAAGCTATCCTCCTCATTTTTATCATTATCCTCATCACTAGATGTTTCATATTTAGTGGAGGACCTTGATTTTACCTTCTTTTTGCCGTCCTTGGCCATGAGACACTTGTGGCCGACGTTGGGGAAGAGGAGGCCTTTGGTGACGGCGATGTTGGCGGCGTCCTCGTCGGAGGATGAGTCGGTGGAGCTCTCGTCGGAGTCCCATTCGCGGCACACGTGGGCATCACCGCCCTTCTTCTTGTGGTACCTCTTCTTTTCTCTCCTCTTGCCGTTCTTGTCGTCGCCCCTGTCACTGTCACTAGACATAGGACATTTTGCAATAAAGTGACCGGGCTTACCACACTTGTAGCAAACCTTCTTAGAACGGGGTTTGTAGTCCTTCCCCTTCCGTTGCTTGAGGATTTGCCGAAAGCTTTTGATGATTAGGGCCATCTCCTCATTGTCGAGCTTGGAGGCGTCAATTGGTTGTCTACTTGGTGTAGACTCCTCCTTCTTCTCCTCCGTGGCCTTGAAGGCCACCGGTTGCGCCTCGGATGTGGAAGGTTCGTCAAGCTCATTGATCTTCTTTGAGCCCTTAATCATGCATTCAAAGCTCACAAAATTCCCGATAACTTCCTCGGGGGTCATTAGTGGATATCTAGGATTACCACGAATTAATTGAACTTGAGTGGGGTTAAGGAAAATAAGTGCTCTTAAAATAACCTTAACCACCTCGTGGTCATCCCATTTTTTGCTCCCGAGGTTGCGCACTTGGTTCACCAAGGTCTTGAGCCGATTGTACATGTCTTGTGGCTCCTCTCCTTGGCAAAGACGGAAGCGACCGAGCTCCCCCTCGATCGTTTCCCGCTTGGTGATCTTGGTGAGTTCATCACCCTCGTGCGCCGTCTTGAGTAGGTCCCAAATCTCCTTTGCATTCTTCAACCCTTGCACTTTGTTGTATTCCTCCTTGCTTAGAGAGGCAAGGAGAATGGTTGCGGCTTGGGAGTTGAAGTGCTCGATTTGGGCCACTTCGTCCGTGTCATAATCTTCATCCCCTATTGATGGTACCTGTACTCCAAACTCAACAACATTCCATATACTTTTGTGGAGTGAGGTTAGATGAAATTTCATTAAATCACTCCACCTAGCATAATCTTCGCCGTCAAAAGTTGGCGGTTTGCCTAATGGAACGGAAAGTAATGGAGTATGTCTAGATGTACGGGAATAGTTTAAGGGGATCTTACTAAACTTCTTGCGCTCTTGGCGCTTAGAAGTTACGGACGGTGCATCGGAGTCGGAGGTGGATGTCGATGAAGTGTCGGTCTCGTAGTAGACCACCTTCCTCATCTTCTTGTGCTTGTCTCCACTCCGATGCGGCTTGTGAGAAGAGGATTTTTCCTTCTTCTCCTTGTGGTGAGAAGAGGAAGATCTTTTCTCCTTCCGCTTGGAGGAGTTCTTCTTCTTCTCCCTTCTCTTGGTGCGGGACTCTTCCGATGAAGTGCTCCCTTGGCTTGTAGTGGGCTTGTCGCCGGTCTCCATCTCCCTCTTGGTGTGATCTCCCGACATCACTTCGAGCGGTTAGGCTCTTAATGAAGAACCGGGCTCTGATACCAATTGAAAGTCGCCTAGAGGGGGGGTGAATAGGGCGAAACTGAAAAACTCAAAAATAATCACAACTACAAGCCGGGTTAGCGTTAGAAATATAATAGAGTCCGCGAGAGAGGGCGCAAAACAAATCGCAAGCGAATAACGAAGTGAGACACGTGGATTTGTTTTACCGAGGTTCGGTTCTTTCAAACCTACTCCCCGTTGAGGAGGTCACAAAGGCCGGGTCTCTTTCAACCCTTCCCTCTCTCAAGCGGTCCCACGGACCGAGTGAGTTTTTCTTCTTCTCAATCAAAACGGGAACAAAACTTCCCCGCAAGGGCCACCACACAATTGGTGCCTCTTGCCTTGGTTACAATTGAGTTTTGATCACAAGAACAAATGAGAAAGAAAGAAAGCGATCCAAGCGCAAGAGCTCAAAAGAACACGACAAATCTCTCTCGCTAGTCACCAAAGGCTTGAGTGGAATTGGAGAGGATTTGATCTCTTTGGTGTGTCTAGAATTGAATGCCTAGCTCTTGTAAGTGGTTGGAAGTTGGAAAACTTGGATTACTTGAATGTGGGGTGGTTGGGGGTATTTATAGCCCCAACCACCAAACTAGCCGTTTGGTGAGGCTGTCTGTTCGATGGCGCACCGGACAGTCCGGTGCACACCGGACATGTCCGGTGCGACAGCCACGTCACCAAAGCCGTTGCAATATGACCGTTGTAGTTCTGACTTCAGGGCCCCCCTGGATGTCCGGTGCACACCGGACATGTACTGTTTGATGTCCGGTGTGCCTGCTCCCGCGTGCCTGACAACTGCGCGGTTCTGGCGCGCATTAAATGCGCCTGCAGGTGACCGTTGGCGCGAAGTAGCCGTTGCCCCGAGGTTGCACCGGACAGTCCGGTGTACACCGGACATGTCCGGTGAATTATAGCGGAGCCGTCTTCGCGAATTCCCGAGACTGGCGAGTTCCTGAGGCCGCTCTTCCTTGGAGCACCGGACATGTCCGGTGTACACCGGACAGTCCGGTGAATTTTAGCGGAGTGGCCTTTGGAAATTCCCGAGAGTGAAGAGTTTGAGCTGAAGTCCTCTGGTGCACCGGACACTGTCCGGTGGCACACCGGACAGTCCGGTGCGCCAGACCATAGGAGTCTTTTGGTTGCTCCTTTGCCCTTTCGTTGAACCCAACGCATGGTCATTTTATTGGCTAAGTGTGAACCTTTTGCACCTGTAAAACTTATACACTAGAGCAAACTAGTTAGTCCAATATTTGTGTTGGGCAATTCAACCACCAAAATTATTTAGGGACTAGGTGTACGCCTAATTCCCTTTCACAGGCTCACAACGCCATCCGGCGAAGACTTAGAACATTCTTGGAACATTGATAATCTTCGCAAATTTTTTGTTTAACTCCTCAGGGCCACTTCTCCCTTGTAATCCGCAGAACAGTTTTTAAGCCGGCCCGCACTCTTTTCCTCCCGGGGGTGAGGTTTTTAACGAGGCGGAGCCATGTAATATACACGCGAAAAATCCCCCGCAAAAACTACGTCGAAAAAGACTGCATCAACGGTCTTCGACATTCGACCGACACCAAAGTCACCGCGAGGGGCAGCGATGGCTACCCTCGCGTGCGACAGTCCGCGCAAAAGTCACCTAAGGGTGCAGCCGGACTAGCACAACAAGTGCGTAAATCGAAGTCTTCTCCAAAAGGCAATCCATACAAAAGTCGCCTAAGGGTGCAGCCGGACTAGCACAACAAGTGCGTAAATTCGAAGTCTTCTCAAAAAGACTGTCCGTGCAAAAGTCGCCTAAGGGTGCAGCCGGACTAGCACAACAAGTGCGTAAATCGAAGTCTTCTCCAAAAGACAATCCACGCAAAAGTCGCCTAAGGGTGCAACCGGACTAGCACAACAAGTGCGCAAATTCCAAGTCTTCTCCACAAGACTACCCGTGCAAAAGTCGCCTAAGGTTGCGGTCGGACTAGCATAACGAGTGTAAAAATCGAAGGCGCATTACATCAGTCCGAAAGTCTACAGGCGAAGCCGGACCGACACAATAATGTACCAGACCGGGTGCGCAACACACCCAGATGCGCGAAGACAGTCAACCTTATCATACAAACTACAGTTACACGCGTACAGCGAGGGCATCACACCTTACATAGGCTCAACCTTCGGAATGATCCCCATCTCCCTATAGTTAAATAGCATTATCCTCAGCTCCTCACCCTCAAAAAGCCTTCGCAACTCCCCCTCACCCATACTCGCCCCAACCGGCGAGGACAACAATTCCTGCCTACCAGCCCTGTCCACACGAAGCCGACCACCATCAAACCCGCTCACTCTACGCTTCGCCACCGCCCTTCGCCGCCTACGCCCAACACTCGGACCAGGAAAAATTTCAGCATCCGTAACACGCGGAGAAGCCTCCGCCTCAGCCACATCCAAGGCCGCAAAATAATCTAAGCCTTCGTCCGAAGACTCTTCCGACCACAAAACCGAACTCCCAGAGTCGTCAAACGCAGAAAACATAGACGTAGACCCATCCGATTCATTTCCGGTGACCACGGTCGAAGCCGCCACAAAATTAGCAGTACCGGTTGCGTGCGCAGGCCCAAAATCTTGAACCTGCGCAGCAACCAAGGTTCAGTAACACAGACAAAATTCCCTAACTACCCCATACACACTAAGCCACCTGCAAAGACCCAGCAGCCGCGACGGGATCTTCCGCCGCTGGCTCCGTCGCCGCCTTCGGGGGATCCTCCGCCATCGGTACGATGGCTGCCTGCGAGCCTCCACCAGACACAGTAGACGCAGGGGCAGTGTGGGAACCTTCACCGGTTTCCGGGAGCGGTGCTAGGTAGACCTCAGCCTCGGCCATCACCGGGTCGGCCTCCGCTTCGGGCAGCGCGCTGTTCAGACGCCCGAAGTCCTCCACCTCCTCAGCACGCGCCATCTGCAGCGCAGCACATCGATTCAGTACACCAGCGTACACCCATATTCCACAACACAAAACAAAACACAAACTTTACCTGATCCCTCGCCCGGTCAGCCCGTTCCCTAACCGCCTCCCGACCATGGGGGGCCCACATCCGGTCGAAGAGGGTCCCCCGACGTCCTTCACCACAGGGTCTTCGACCTTAAAAATCTCGCGCCCAAAATCTTCATCGGATCGGTCGAAGACCTCATAGTGACTGCACCCCTCGCGGGACAGCGCATTCATAGCCCCCTCGTAGGTGACGAGGGAGGCATACGACATGAAGCCCGCCACGATGGTCGGGAGCGCTTGCAACTCCTCTTGCAGCCATTCGAGGAACCGAAGGCCTGCCTCTCGGTCGGGCACCTCGAAGTCAGCAGTCCGCGCACCCAGCTCGTGGTACGAGTCCACGAGCTGTTTGTGCGTCCGCTCAACCTCCACGCGAGTAGAAGCCTCGACCCTCTCCACGCGGGCCTGCAGAGCGTTGAACCGCGCCTCCCATTCCTCGGTGCGCTGGCTAGAGAGACTCTCCTCCGCCCTCGCCAATTTGGCCTCCGCCTGAGCCGTCTGCGCCTTGGTGATGGCCTGATGGGCCTCCTTCCTTTCCTCCACCAGCTGGCGCTGGAGGTCAGTCCTTTCGCTCTCCAGGGCAGCCACCTTTTCTGCTAGTCTGCGGTTTTTGCTCTCCGCAGCCGATTTTTCCCGGACGGCGTCCGCATGCTGCGCCCGAAGTCTCTCGACTTCGGCATCCACGCCCGCCGTAAGGGCGCCCGACGCCACGCGGTCGGTGAAGTCGGCCGCCTAACAGACGCGCATCAGTCCACAATCACCATGAAAGCGGCCCACAACGAGGCCTACCTCAACTTACTTGATTCAGCTGCAGCGACGCTTCCCGCAGCCGGCGGGACACAGTGCCCGCCTCATCTTTGACGGCAGTGGCCGCCGACACCTCGCCGCCAGCGCTGAAAGCGCTACCCTTTACCCCAAAAACCGTGACAGACGCCGTGGCTGTCACCGCAGGCGAGACGACAACAAGTTGCCCTTCGCCCGACCCTGCAACGTATCACCGGTTAAAAAAAACTTACCGACGAGATAGTCGTCCACGCAAATGTCTGTGCTGAAGTCGGCAAGACGCTTCCCCGACGAAGGCAGCTCACGGACCTCCGCAGCTCCCTCCGGGGCGGACTTGGTCCCGCCAGCGTCGACCGCCTTCGCGCTCTCCGGCAACTTGCCAGATCCAGGCGCGGCCGCCTTTGCAGCCAGCGAAGGCTGGCTACCGCCGGGGACGACAGCCTTCGCACCCCCCGCACCCTCTTCGGCCTGGCCTCAGGTAGCCGGACGACTGCCCGGCGCTTCTGCGCAGCTTCCTGTCGATCCTTGTTCATCACTGCCGACACAACAGCAGCAATATTCCATCCATAAGGGAAAATCTTCAATCCACGAGCTATACGAGATGTAGACATGTCTTCGCCCTCTGCCCAGGGGACTGGAAGATTCTTTGGCCACCGACCCCCGGTAACCTTCAGCATTCGCGCCGAAGACTCCCAGAGCTCGTGCGAAGACATCCTCCCCCCGGGGGCCGCGCATGTCTCCATCAACTCCACAACAAAATTATCAGACACCCTCTTTTTTCCCACGACGGTACCTAATTTTCTCTTCTTAGTGACCGGGGCGGCCTCCTGCGATGGCCCTTCCTCGGTACCGCCCATCGGTTTCTTCCCGCGGCGGTCGGCAGCGTCTTCCCCGGGGTAGCCGCCGTAAGGCAAGCGGTTCAACTCGAAGACCTGATTTAGCCTGTCATTGGCCCAGCGGATATCCGAGCTCCGCAGACCCTCCGTCTTCGACACGTACCGCCCCACGATCCTCGCCGCGCCGTCCTCCGCTTCACGCACGAATGCGGTGGGATCTCGGCCATGCAGATCCAGTGTGAAGGCAAGACTATGCACCAACATCCCGCCACGGGAGGGCATCTGGCGAGGGCATACTTTGCCTAGCGCCCAGCCACGTGCCAAGGGTCATACCCCATACCCGATAAATTCCTCAACGAGGTCGCGCCCACTACTCATGCGGGCCGCGCACCGATGGGCCCCCTCGTCTTCATCCTCCTCCGCTACCTCAAACTGCGGATACGCGCATAATAATGCAAACACATAACGGCCACGGGAAGCCCTGGTTGGCCTTCGACTGTGCCTTCAGCAACGTAGAACCAAAATTCCCACCAGTTGCCCCACTTATTGCGGGCGCAGGGAACCAACTCCACGACTTCCATCGAAGTCTTGCCGGTCTTCGGCGTAAATGTGCAAGATCCAAATTGAGCAATCTTATTTCCAATTTTCCTTTTCTGCCAATGCAGACAATAGTGCTTCGCGAAGACTTCGACCGATGGTTGCCCGCCGTACGAAGTCGTCGCCCAGACATAGCCCCTGTTTGTTTCGGCTTTTCGCAGCTTCTGGCCACCAAAAGCTAATGCGGACTGCCAAACACTCAGCTTTTTTAGCCAGCTTCTATAAAATTCGTTTGGGTAAAAACCATTCAAAATCAACATAAACATATAATCAGTTGAAACGTCGCAATAGTAGTAATCCGTCACTTTATAGATCCTGAGCCCCATGGACAACTTTATCTTCCTGCGCACGTAATTATAATGATACTCAGATTCTCTACACGGCCTAATTCTCCTCACAGCTAGATTCTCAGAAAAGCTGGTCAGAAAAAAGCTGAACCAAACATGCACATACTTTGCCAGGGCCACCACAACATTCGGTGTCAACTGGTGGACCTGGACTTCGAATCTGCGTAGAACTTCTCCCACAAATCGATGCGCGGGCAGACGAAGGCCAGCGGCGAAAAAAGCCTCAAAGACGACCAGCTCGCCTTCTGGCTCGGGGACCTCTCTGCCCCCGGCACACGCGCCACTCCGCCGCCAAAATACCCAAGCTGTTGCATGTCATGCACGCGGACCGAGGACATCCGCGACGTGCCGAATTCCACTGTGTCGCCGGGACGCAACTCCTCCGCCGCCACATTGCTCAGCGTCTCCTCAGACGATTCGCCGGTCGGCGGCGTATCAGCAGCAGAAGAGGAAGAGGACGGCATGGCTACGTACCGGCGGCGGCGGCGGGCGGTCTGCTTCACACGGGCCAGATCTCCGGCGAGCAGGAGCAAGGAGGGCAGACGAGTGAAAGTCGTCTAGAGGGGGGTGAATAGGGCGAATCTGAAATTTACAAACTTAATCACAACTACAAGCCGGGTTAGCGTTAGAAATAGAAACAAGTCCGAGAGAGGGCGTAAAAACAAATTGCGAGTGAGTGAAGAAGTGAGCCACAAGAATTTTTTTACTGAGGTTCGGTTCTCGCAAACCTACTCCCCGTTGAGGAGGCCACAAAGGCCGGGTCTATTTCAACCCTTTCCCTCTCTCAAACGGTCCCTCGGACCGAGTGAGCTTCTCTTCTCAAATCAACCGGGAACAAAACTTCCCCGCAAGGACCACCACACAATTGGTGTCTCTTGCCTCGGTTACAATTGAGTTTTGATCACAAGAACAAATGATAAAAAAAGCAATCCAAGCGCAAGAGCTCAAATGAACACAACAAATCTCTCTGACTAGTCACTAAAGCTTTGTGTGGAATTGGAGAGGATTTGATCACTTGGGTGTGTCTAGAATTGAATACTAGAGCTCTTGTAAGTAGTAGAAGTGTGAAAACTTGGATGACTTGAATGTGGGGGTGGTTGGGGTATTTATAGCCCCAACCACCAAACTAGTCGTTTGGTGAAGGCTGCTGTCGCATGGCGCACCGGACAGTCCGGTACGCCACCGGACAGTGTCCGGTGCGCCAGCCACGTCACCCGGTCGTTAGGGTTCGACCGTTGGAGCTCTGACTGGTGGGGTCGCCTGGCTGTCTGGTGGTGCACCGGACATGTACTGTAGACTGTCCGGTGTGCCACCCGCGCGTGCTCTGCTCCTCTACGCGCGCTGGCGCGCATTTAATGCTGTAGCAGGTGACCGTTGGCGCGGACTAGCCGTTGCTCCGTCGTTACACCGGACAGTCCGGTGTGCACCGGACATGTCCGGTGAATTATAGCGGGGCGGATTCCCGAAGCTGGCGAGTTCAGAGTCGTTTGGTCTTGGGGCACCGGACACTGTCCGGTGGTGCACCGGACAGTCCGGTGAATTATAGCGAAGCGCCTCTGATTTTCCCGAAGGTGAAGAGTTCAGCTTGGAGTACCCTGGTGCACCGGACACTGTCCGGTGGCACACCGGACAGTCCGGTGTGCCAGACCAGGGCACACTTCGGTTATCCCTTGCTCTTTTTGTTGAACCCTTTTCTTGGTCTTTTTATTGGCTTTTTGTGAACCTTTGGCACCTGTATAACTTATAGACTAGAGCAAACTAGTTAGTCCAATTATTTGTGTTGGGCAATTCAACCACCAAAATCAGTTAGGAAATAGGTGTAAGCCTAATTCCCTTTCAATCTCCCCCTTTTTGGTGATTGATGCCAACACAAACCAAAGCAAGTACAGAAGTGCATAATTGAACTAGTTTGTAAAATGTAAGTGCAAAGGTTACTTAGAGTTGAGCCAAAACTTATTAGATATGCATGGATTGTTTCTTTATTTTTAACATTTTGGACCACGCTTGCACCATATGTTTTGTTTTTGCAAATTCTTTTTGTAAATCCTTTTCAAAGTCCTTTTGCAAAATAGTCAAAGGTAAATGAATAAGATTTTGCGAAGCATTTTCAAGTTTTGAAATTTTCTCCCCCTGTTTCAAATGCTTTTCCTTTGACTAAACAAAACTTCCCCTCGATGAAACTCTCCTCTTAGTGTTCAAGAGGGTTTTGAGATACTAATTTTTGAAAGTGCTACTTTCTCCCCCTTTCTGAACACAATAAGATACCAATTTGAAACTTACCAATTGAAAATCATTAGTTTTTAAAAATTAGGTGGTGTGGTGCGGTCCTTTTGCTTTGGGCTAATACTTTCTCCCCCTTTGGCATGAATCGCCAAAAACAGATACTTTGAGTGAAATATAAGCCCTTTTAACTACTTTCTCCTCTTTTGGCAAACAATAATATGAGTGAAGATTATACCAAAGTTGGAGAGTTGCTTGAAGCGACGGCGAAGAATGAGTTATGGAGTGGAGTGGAAGCCTTCGTTTTCGCCGAAGACTCCAATTCCCTTTCAATACACCTATGACTTGGTTTGAAATTCACTTGAAAACACATTAGTCATAGTATATATAAAAGAGACATGATCAAAGGTATATATATGAGCTATGTATGCAAGACATCAAAAGAAATTTCTAGAATCAAGAATATTTAGTTCATGCCTAAGTTTGGTAAAATATTGTTCATCTAGTGGCTTGGTAAAGATATCGGCTAATTGATCTTTAGTGTTAATATATGCAATCTCGATATCCCCCTTTTGTTGGTGATCCCTAAGAAAATGATACCGAATGGCTATAAGTTTAGTGCGGCTATGTTCAACGGGATTATCCCCCATGCGGATTGCACTCTCATTATCACATAGAAGAGGAACTTTGGTTAATTTGTAATCATAGTCCCGCAGGGTGTAACACCCGGTTTTAAAGGAACAAAGCCGGGTGCATCTCATACATGCGCCAAGAAGACAACATATACAATAACAGAGTGTATAGAGATAAATGTCATTAACATCAGAGTATTTATTACATAGCGGAAGACTTATTACAAAATAAAGTAATAAAGATAAAACAAACTAAGGATCGTCGGCGCCAATGTCAACTGAGAAACGCCACCTAGATCAGATCAAACTCCTCGCCTTGAGGCTCCTCCTGAAACACCTGCTCTTCTCCTGTGGGGGGGGTGTGAGACAGCAAGGGTGAGCTCACACATGATCATAGCTCAACAAGTTGTGGGGAACCAGTGGACATAAACTCACAAAGGTGTGAGTTCATGTGATGTGTAAGGCTAATCAAAGATAGGGGTTAAAGCTGAGCATTGCTTTTAAGTAGTTGGTCAAAATTTTATTAGCAGTTACTAAGTGTAAGTAAATACCAAACCATAAGTAAAGTAATAGAACAAAATTAATAATAAACCCATGCAATGCAAATGACAAAATTGAATTTAAGTTCCATAATTTAAACATCAGAGAGTCCTGAGCTGCTCATGACCGTGAGCTCGGCTAGTATACCAGTTTTACACTCTGCAGAGGTTGTACCCTTTACCCACAAGTCATGTTACCCATCTGCCAAGGGGTCATGAATCCCATATACCTCTACCTAGGAAGCACGGCAGGGCAACACTACGAGGCCTTTACAAAGTTCCACTAGCTTCCGAAAACCCGCTACAGTTTATGGGAAGATCCAGTAAAGGGTTCCTGGCTGACCGCCATCGCAGCAAAATCAACCAGGGACCTCCCCGCACTGACCTCTCCCCTACTGCCCTTGCCCCTTTCGGGTAAGGTAGTCTTCCACTAGCTTTCCTAATTAGTCAGCCAAGGGCGTCCCATTCCACCCTTGTGGTGGCACGTGGTTCTCAAGTTAAGCTCTATGTTCCAATTAACATTAATGATAACAATATGAACATAAACAGAATAACAACAAGAATTGGAACATAGAGGTAATAAATGATTATCCCAAAACCATATAAAGCAATAGCAAACTACCCAAGTGATTCAAGGGTAAACAAGGTAGTGAGATAAACAATCTAGGGTGACCTATTGGGTCCCATCAAAATTAACCTATGCATGGATAAGTGATATTAAAGGAACATTATTGGGTAAAAAGTGGTCAAGGGCACAACTTGCCTTCAATGAGCTCCTGCTCAGCTACTTCAACCTGCTGCTCACCAGGCTCCTCAGCAACGGGCTCTTCTACTCGCCACAATACAAACAAGCACAGTGTATATAGAGAAATTAACATTACACCAAACATATAAATAAAATACACAGAGATATTCTACATATTAAAATAAAATCCTAGGAACAGAAATCATAATTTTCTGAGTTATGGATTTTAAGTTATGCATTTTTAAAGGTTTTATGTGTTTTAAATAGGATTAAGTGATAAATAAATTTCCTTACTGTTTTTATGCCAAAACAGAGACACTAAGTGCTAGAGAATAAAATTACAAAATTTTAGCAACTGGAATGAAGTGATTTGGACTAAAAATGGATTTTCTATGAATTTATAAAGTTCTAGCAATTATTTTTGTATTAAAAATTCAATTTCCTAATCATTTAATCAATTTATAACTGTGCTGGACTGGGCCTCAATTCCAGAGAAACCCAGGGGGCTCGGTGTAAGATACCACAGACACAGAGAACAGTGACTAAGGGACGGCGGGTTTATTTCGGAAATCCTGGAGGGGTCTTCTGCAAAACAGACGAGTGAAGGGGTATCCTCAGTTTCTGGCCGCACGATCTAAGATCAAGGGCTGGGATTAGATTGGATCCCAGGCGAACCGGTATTTGATGCAAGCCGCCCGATCTAAATCTAACGAACCGGAGCGCCCCGCGAAGCGTTACGCTTAATAAAATCAGAGCCGTCCCGAGGGAGATCGACGGCCCGCGGTGATTCACACCCAAGACCTAATCCTATCCGTCCGCACCGATCCGACGGCCCACGGCTCTCGTCCCCCCGCCCGCAGCCAGAGACGGCGGCGCTTGCCCACCCGCGGCGGAGCGCCATCGCCGGAAACCCCCATCCCCCGATCCTGAGCCTAAAGCTTCGATCTAAGCCAACATTCACGTAGCGGAGACAAAGCTGGGCAAGTGGAGTAGTTACCCGACGGCGTTTGATGGTACGGAGGCAGTTGCCCACGCAGCGCGGCGGAAATCGAACACCGGCGAGCGATTCCCAGCGGGTTCGGTCGACGATTCACCCAGGCGAGGCCGGAAAACTTTATGGCGTGCTATGGCGGAGCTCCGGCAAGCTTTTCTTTCGACGCGGACCCACGTCGAAGCTCTATCCCTCGCTCCTCTCCTATCCTTCTCGGTGGATCTCCCCTGATTAGTGGAGGCACGGACGTCGATGGGGGTTGTGCCCAGATTGTTGACGTGATCTTGCGCGCGGCCGGGTTTATATGTGCTGGTGCCAGGGACCCCGAGATGCGCAATTGAAGGAACGACCCGCGCCAGGGACGTGAGGTTTGTTCATGCCGCGACGATTTCGCGGGGAAGAAGACCAGTCTGCGAGCCGGGCCCACATGGCAGCGAGCGTGAGCGCGAGAGGGAGAAAGCAGTGCGCGCGGATGGACGGCTGACGTGCGGGCCCCGCGTGTCGGCGCCGGTGGTGAGCTGCGGGCTGCACGGGTGGGTTTGCATACTGGGCCGAAATGGTGTTCTGCGGCCCAGTTAGGTATAGTATCCCTTTTCTTTTTCTATTTTCTGTTTTTCTGTTTTCTTTTTTTATTTTTTTTTTCAATTTCCAAATTTGAATTCCAAGTATGACTTTGAACTTGTACTCAAATTATAGATAAATTTCAATCATACCAGTATAGTTGAGTTGGTGTGTTTATAAATTTTGTATTATATTTCATATTATTTCTTTCTTTCTTTCCAAATTTTAGCATTTCTTTTAGGATTTAATTTCTCATTTGGATATTTAATATTTTTCTTGTCACAAAATGCACACAAAAATAAAATATCCAGCATGATGCAACAATTTAGTAGCATATCTTTTCATTATTTGTTCTTGGACATGGTGTTCTCATATGATGATAAATAAAGACCAAACTCACATAAAGAGAAAATGTTTCTCTATTGATACTATTCCTAGCAATTACAAAGTGGGTGTTACAAATCCTACCCCCCTTAAAAAATAATCTCGTCCTCGAGATTTAAGAAGAACTAGAGAAAAGGTGGGGAAAATCTATACGAAGCTCTTCTTCTCTTTCCCAAGTTGCTTCATCTTCACTGTGGTGACTCCATTGAACTTTACACATCTTTATCACCTTATTCCTTGTAACTCGAGTCAAAGTATCCAAAATCTTGATCGGGTACTCCGTGTAAGTCAAATCACCTTGAACACTGAGCTCTTCCATTGGTAACTGTTCCTCAGGAACACGGAGACACTTCTTAAGTTGAGATACGTGAAACACATCATGCACATCTGATAGACTAGCAGGTAACCCAAGTTGGTATGCCATCTCCCCAACTCTCCTAAAGATCAGGAATGGTCCAATGTAGCGAGGGGACAATTTGCCCTTAACTTTAAATCTCCTCATTCCACGAAGTGGTGACACCTTGAGATACACATGATCTCCTTCTTCAAATTCCAGGGGTCTTCGTCTGTTATCAGCATAACTCTTTTGCCTGGTTTGAGCCACTCTCAAATTCTCTCGAATTATACGAACTTGTTCTTCTGCTTCTTGAATCAATTCAGGCCCAAAGAACTGTCTCTCTCCAGTCTGATCCCAATATAGAGGAGTCCTGCACTTCCTCCCATATAAAGCTTCAAAAGGTGACATCTTCAGACTGGCTTGATAACTATTATTATACGAGAACTCAGCATAAGGCAGACTCTTATCCCAACTTCCTCCATGCTGAAGGGCACATGCTCTCAACATATCCTCCAAAACTTGATTAGTCCTTTCAGTCTGTCCATCCGTCTGAGGGTGATAAGCTGTACTAAAATTCAACTTTGTACTCATGTTCTCATGAAAGCTTCTCCAAAACCTTGAGGTAAACTGCGAACCTCGATCAGACACGATCTTCTTTGGTACTCCATGCAAACACACAATCCGAGCCATATATAACTCTGCTAACTGAGAACCTTTATAAGTAGTCTTGACAGGAATAAAGTGAGCCACTTTAGTCAATCTATCCACAATCACCCATATAGCATCATATCCTTTCTGGGTGCGAGGCAATCCAGTAATGAAATCCATACCAATCTCTTCCCACTTCCACTCGGGTATCTTCAGTGGATGCAATAGTCTAGCTGGTCTCTAGTGTTCAGCCTTAACTCCTTGACACACATCGCACATAGCCACATGTGCAGCTACATCTCTTTTCAATCCATACCACCAATACTTCCGTTTCAAATCCTGATACATCTTGGTACTACCAGGATGAATAGAATAATCCGAGTCGTGGGCTTTCTTCAATATAGTCTCACGAAGGCTTTCAATTTTGGGAACTCATATCTGATCCTTGAACCATATTGTGCCTTGCTCATCTTCCGTGAATTCCGGAACTCGATCTTCGATAATCAGATCCTTAATCTCTTGTGTCTTAGAATCACCAATTTGTCCTTTGCGGATCTCTTGCTCCAAAGTAGTTTCCACATCAATAGTAACTCCCTCAGTATGAGCCACTATCCCCAGGTTAAGTCTCCTGAAGTCCTCAACAATCTCATCGGGTAGCTGGGCAACAACAGCTGAATGAACATGCTCCTTGCGACTCAAGGCATCTGCAACCAAATTTGCCTTGCCCGGGTGATAGTGAATCTCCAAATCATAATCCTTAATAAGCTCCAACCAACGGCGTTGCCTAAGGTTGAGATCCTTCTGAGTGAATATATACTTCAAACTCTTATGATCCGTATACACTTGACACTTGGTCCCCATGATATAATGTCTCCAAATCTTAAGTGCATGCACAACGGCTGCCAATTCCAAGTCATGAGTGGGGTAGTTCAATTCATGTCTCCGCAACTGACGAGAAGCATAAGCAACCACATGTCCTTCTTGCATGAGCACACATCCTAAGCCTTGGCCACATGCATCACAATAGATATCAAATCCTTTCTGTATGTCTGGCATAACCAATACTGGTGGCGACATCAACCTCTTCTTCAATAGATCAAAGCTGTCTTGACACTTCTCGTCCCACTTAAATTCCCTTCCTTTCTCCAAAAGCGAAGTCATAGGTTTAGCAATCTTAGAAAATCCTTCGATAAACCTCCGATAATATCCAGCAAGTCCTAAGAAACTCCGAATCTCAGTAACTGTAGTGGGTACTCTCCACTCCATTATCTCCTTAACCTTAGCAGGATCCACTGCTATTCCTCCATTAGAAATAATATGACCAAGAAATGGCACTTCGCCAATCCAAAACTCGCACTTGCTGAACTTAGCATAGAGTTGATTATCTCGTAGCTTCTGTAGCACCATCCTCAGATGTTCCTCATGATCATTATCACTCTGAGAATAAATGAGAATATCGTCGATGAATACCACGACGAATCTGTCCAAATACTCCATAAACACCTTGTTCATTAAGTTCATAAAATAGGCTGGTGCGTTAGTCAATCCAAACGACATAACTGTGAACTCATATAATCCATATCTAGTCGAGAATGCCGTCTTGGGAATATCCGATGGTCTAATCCTCATCTGATGGTAACCGGATCGGAGATCAATCTTCGAAAATACTCTTGCTCCTCTCATTTGATCAAACAAACCCTCAATGCGGGGCAACGGATACTTGTTCTTCACTGTAACATCATTAAGAGATCTATAATCCACACACATCCGTTGCGATCCATCCTTCTTCTGTACAAACAAGACCGGTGCTCCCCAAGGTGAGGAACTCGGACGAATGTACCCAGCCTCTTGTAACTCAGTTAACTGCTTCTTAAGTTCCTTCAATTCCTCTACGGACATCCTATATGGCCGTTTAGAAATAGGGGCGGTTCCAGGTAAGAGGTCAATAACAAACTCAACTTCTCTATCGGGTGGCATCCCTGGTAACTCCTCTGGAAAGACATCCGGAAAATCTCTAACCACCCGGATATTGTTACCAACAAACTCCTCAGGCATGAAGAACATTGCACGCATAGATGAGGAGGTTACTGCAATGTTAACTTGAAACCTTTCTCCTTTAGTAGTAGTGAGTTCTACGGTACCTCTACCACATGCTATAACGGCCTTTGCCTTTCTTAGCCACAACATACCAAGGATCAAGTCTATACTGCTCTCTTCTAACAGTATTGGGGTAGTCCATCCGGGTTAGAAATACAGGGTGAGAAAGGAAGAATTGTAGACAAGGCGAGGAATGTTACTGCGAGGGATTTATTAGCTAAGTAGATTAGTGTGTCACCCACTAAAGCTAATACATTACCTTATAGTGGTACATGCTAAGATGTCCATCTATATTAATTCAATCAATCAAAGAAGCAAATCAGGCATTGATCATCAGAACAATCAACCAACATTTTTAATAGAGAAAATAGTTTTAGTTTTTGTCTTAGGTTTCCTATCTCTTAGAAAGATCATAGTCATAGGATTCCAAGGTGTGAAATCCATCTTGTCTTAGAGTAGAAAAGATAAGAATAATCAGAGTAGAACAGTAGAAGGTGAGACAAGATCAAGATAAGTGTAGAAAGAATCGGAGTAAGGTAAGTGTAGAATGAATCAGAATGAGATAAGTAGGTAAGGGTCTTGTCCATTTCTATCTAGGTTTCGTCCTACAGTCAACATTTCCTCTGATACCACTTCTGTAACACCCGGTTTTAAAGGAACAAAGCCGGGTGCATCTCATACATGCGCCAAGAAGACAACATATACAATAACAGAGTGTATAGAGATAAATGTCATTAACATCAGAGTATTTATTACATAGCGGAAGACTTATTACAAAATAAAGTAATAAAGATAAAACAAACTAAGGATCGTCGGCGCCAATGTCAACTGAGAAACGCCACCTAGATCAGATCAAACTCCTCGCCTTGAGGCTCCTCCTGAAACACCTGCTCTTCTCCTGTGGGGGGGGTGTGAGACAGCAAGGGTGAGCTCACACATGATCATAGCTCAACAAGTTGTGGGGAACCAGTGGACATAAACTCACAAAGGTGTGAGTTCATGTGATGTGTAAGGCTAATCAAAGATAGGGGTTAAAGCTGAGCATTGCTTTTAAGTAGTTGGTCAAAATTTTATTAGCAGTTACTAAGTGTAAGTAAATACCAAACCATAAGTAAAGTAATAGAACAAAATTAATAATAAACCCATGCAATGCAAATGACAAAATTGAATTTAAGTTCCATAATTTAAACATCAGAGAGTCCTGAGCTGCTCATGACCGTGAGCTCGGCTAGTATACCAGTTTTACACTCTGCAGAGGTTGTACCCTTTACCCACAAGTCATGTTACCCATCTGCCAAGGGGTCATGAATCCCATATACCTCTACCTAGGAAGCACGGCAGGGCAACACTACGAGGCCTTTACAAAGTTCCACTAGCTTCCGAAAACCCGCTACAGTTTATGGGAAGATACAGTAAAGGGTTCCTGGCTGACCGCCATCGCAGCAAAATCAACCAGGGACCTCCCCGCACTGACCTCTCCCCTACTGCCCTTGCCCCTTTCGGGTAAGGTAGTCTTCCACTAGCTTTCCTAATTAGTCAGCCAAGGGCGTCCCATTCCACCCTTGTGGTGGCACGTGGTTCTCAAGTTAAGCTCTATGTTCCAATTAACATTAATGATAACAATATGAACATAAACAGAATAACAACAAGAATTGGAACATAGAGGTAATAAATGATTATCCCAAAACCATATAAAGCAATAGCAAACTACCCAAGTGATTCAAGGGTAAACAAGGTAGTGAGATAAACAATCTAGGGTGACCTATTGGGTCCCATCAAAATTAACCTATGCATGGATAAGTGATATTAAAGGAACATTATTGGGTAAAAAGTGGTCAAGGGCACAACTTGCCTTCAATGAGCTCCTGCTCAGCTACTTCAACCTGCTGCTCACCAGGCTCCTCAGCAACGGGCTCTTCTACTCGCCACAATACAAACAAGCACAGTGTATATAGAGAAATTAACATTACACCAAACATATAAATAAAATACACAGAGATATTCTACATATTAAAATAAAATCCTAGGAACAGAAATCATAATTTTCTGAGTTATGGATTTTAAGTTATGCATTTTCAAAGGTTTTATGTGTTTTAAATAGGATTAAGTGATAAATAAATTTCCTTACTGTTTTTATGCCAAAACAGAGACACTAAGTGCTAGAGAATAAAATTACAAAATTTTAGCAACTGGAATGAAGTGATTTGGACTAAAAATGGATTTTCTATGAATTTATAAAGTTCTAGCAATTATTTTTGTATTAAAAATTCAATTTCCTAATCATTTAATCAATTTATAACTGTGCTGGACTGGGCCTCAATTCCAGAGAAACCCAGGGGGCTCGGTGTAAGATACCACAGACACAGAGAACAGTGACTAAGGGACGGCGGGTTTATTTCGGAAATCCTGGAGGGGTCTTCTGCAAAACAGACGAGTGAAGGGGTATCCTCAGTTTCTGGCCGCACGATCTAAGATCAAGGGCTGGGATTAGATTGGATCCCAGGCGAACCGGTATTTGATGCAAGCCGCCCGATCTAAATCTAACGAACCGGAGCGCCCCGCGAAGCGTTACGCTTAATAAAATCAGAGCCGTCCCGAGGGAGATCGACGGCCCGCGGTGATTCACACCCAAGACCTAATCCTATCCGTCCGCACCGATCCGACGGCCCACGGCTCTCGTCCCCCCGCCCGCAGCCAGAGACGGCGGCGCTTGCCCACCCGCGGCGGAGCGCCATCGCCGGAAACCCCCATCCCCCGATCCTGAGCCTAAAGCTTCGATCTAAGCCAACATTCACGTAGCGGAGACAAAGCTGGGCAAGTGGAGTAGTTACCCGACGGCGTTTGATGGTACGGAGGCAGTTGCCCACGCAGCGCGGCGGAAATCGAACACCGGCGAGCGATTCCCAGCGGGTTCGGTCGACGATTCACCCAGGCGAGGCCGGAAAACTTTATGGCGTGCTATGGCGGAGCTCCGGCAAGCTTTTCTTTCGACGCGGACCCACGTCGAAGCTCTATCCCTCGCTCCTCTCCTATCCTTCTCGGTGGATCTCCCCTGATTAGTGGAGGCACGGACGTCGATGGGGGTTGTGCCCAGATTGTTGACGTGATCTTGCGCGCGGCCGGGTTTATATGTGCTGGTGCCAGGGACCCCGAGATGCGCAATTGAAGGAACGACCCGCGCCAGGGACGTGAGGTTTGTTCATGCCGCGACGATTTCGCGGGGAAGAAGACCAGTCTGCGAGCCGGGCCCACATGGCAGCGAGCGTGAGCGCGAGAGGGAGAAAGCAGTGCGCGCGGATGGACGGCTGACGTGCGGGCCCCGCGTGTCGGCGCCGGTGGTGAGCTGCGGGCTGCACGGGTGGGTTTGCATACTGGGCCGAAATGGTGTTCTGCGGCCCAGTTAGGTATAGTATCCCTTTTCTTTTTCTATTTTCTGTTTTTCTGTTTTCTTTTTTTATTTTTTTTTCAATTTCCAAATTTGAATTCCAAGTATGACTTTGAACTTGTACTCAAATTATAGATAAATTTCAATCATACCAGTATAGTTGAGTTGGTGTGTTTATAAATTTTGTATTATATTTCATATTATTTCTTTCTTTCTTTCCAAATTTTAGCATTTCTTTTAGGATTTAATTTCTCATTTGGATATTTAATATTTTTCTTGTCACAAAATGCACACAAAAATAAAATATCCAGCATGATGCAACAATTTAGTAGCATATCTTTTCATTATTTGTTCTTGGACATGGTGTTCTAATATGATGATAAATAAAGACCAAACTCACATAAAGAGAAAATGTTTCTCTATTGATACTATTCCTAGCAATTACAAAGTGGGTGTTACACAGGGTTTGCCTCATCCAAAGCAATTGCGCGCAACAATGTCCTGCGGCAATGTACTCGGCTTCGGCGGTAGAAAGAGCGACCGAATTTTGCTTCTTTGAAGCCCAAGATACCAAGGATCTTCCCAAGAACTGGCAAGTCCCCGATGTGCTCTTTCTATTAATCTTACACCCTGCCCAATCGACATCGGAATAACTAATTAAATCAAATGTGGATCCCCGAGGGTACCAAAGCCCAAACTTAGGAGTATAAGCCAAATATCTCAAGATTCGTTTTACGGCCGTAGGGTGAGATTCCTTAGGGTCGGCTTGGAATCTTGCACACATGCATACAGAGAGCACAATATCCGGTCGAGATGCACATAAATAAAGTAATGAACCAATCATCGACCGTTATACCTTTTGATCGACGGATTTACCTTCTGTGTCGAGGTCGAGATGCCCATTGGTTCCCATGGGTGTCTTGATAGGCTTAGCATCCTTCATTCCAAACTTGTTTAGGATGTCTTGAGTATACTTCGTTTGGCAAATGAAGGTGCCCTCTTGGAGTTGCTTTACTTGAAATCCTAAGAAATACTTCAACTCCCCCATCATTGACATCTCGAATTTTTGTGTCATGATCCTACTAAATTCCTCACATGTAGATTCGTTAGTAGACCCAAATATAATATCATCAACATAAATTTGGCATACAAACAAATCATTGTCAAGAGTTTTAGTGAATAGAGTAGGATCGGCCTTGCCGACTTTGAAGCCATTTGCAATAAGGAAATCTCTTAGTCATTCATACCATGTTCTTAGGGCTTGCTTGAGCCCATAAAGCGCCTTAGAGAGCCTATAGACATGGTAAGGGTACTCACTGTCTTCAAAGTTGGGAGGTTGCTCAACATAGAGCTCTTCCTTGATTGGTCCATTGAGGAAGGCACTCTTCACGTCCATTTGGTAAAGCTTGAAGCCATGGTAAGTAGCATAGGCTAATAATATGCGAATTGACTTAAGCCTAGCTACGGGTGCATAGGTTTCACCAAAATCCAAACCTTCGACTTGGGAGTATCCCTTGGCCACAAGTCAGGCTTTGTTCCTTGTCACCACACCATGCTCGTCTTGTTTGTTGCGGAAGACCCACTTGGTTCCTACAACATTTTGGTTAGGACGTGGAACTAAATGTCATACCTCGTTTCTAGTGAAGTTGTTGAGCTCCTCTTGCATTGCCATCACCCAATCCGAATCTTGAAGTGCTTCCTCTACCCTGTGTGGCTCAATAGAGGAAACAAAAGAGTAATGCTCACAAAAATGTGCAACACGAGATCTAGTGGTTACCCCCTTATGAATGTCGCCGAGGATGGTGTCGACGGAGTGATCTCGTTGGATTGCTTGGTGGACTCTTGGGTGTGGCGGTCTTGGTTCATCATCCTCCTTGTCTTGATCATTTGCATCTCCCCCTTGATCATTGTCGTCATCTTGAGGTGACTCATCATTTTGATTTTCTCCTTCATCAACTTGAGCCTCGTCCTCATTTTGAGTTGGTGGAGATGCTTGCGTGGAGGAGGATGGTTGATCTTGTGCATTTGGAGGCTCTTTGGATTCCTTAGGACACACATTCCCAATGGACATGTTCCTTAGCGCGATGCATGGAGCCTCTTCTTCACCTATCTCATCAAGATCAACTTGCTCTACTTGAGAGCCGTTAGTTTCATCAAACACAACGTCACAAGAAACTTCAACTAGTCCCGAGGACTTGTTAAAGACTCTATATTCCTTTGTGTTTGAATCATATCCTAGTAAAAAGCCTTCTACTGTCTTAGGAGCAAATTTAGATTTTCTACCTCTTTTAACAAGAATAAAGCATTTGCTACCAAAGACTCTAAAATATGAAATGTTGGGCTTTTTACCGGTTAGGAGTTCGTATGATGTCTTCTTGAGGATTCGGTGTAGATATAACCGGTTGATGGCGTAGCAAGCGGTGTTAACCGCCTCAGCCCAAAACCGATCCAGTGTCTTGTACTCATCAAGCATGGTTCTCGCCATGTCCAATAGAGTTCGATTCTTCCTCTCCACTACACCATTTTGTTGTGGGTGTAGGGAGAAGAGAACTCATGCTTGATGCCCTCCTCCTCAAGGAAGCCTTCAATTTGTGAATTCTTGAACTCTGTCCCGTTGTCGCTTCTTATCTTCTTGATCCTTAAGCCGAACTCATTTTGAGCTCGTCTCAAGAATCCCTTTAAGGTCTCTTGGGTTTGAGATTTTTCCTATAAAAAGAATACCCAAGTGAAGCGAGAATAATCATCCACAATAACCAGACAGTACTTACTCCCGCCGATGCTTATGTAAGCTATCGGGCCGAATAGATCCATGTGTAGGAGCTCCAGTGTCCTGTCAGTTGTCATGATGTTCTTATGCGGATGATGAGCACCAACTTGCTTCCCGGCTTGGCATGCGCTACAAATCCTGTCTTTCTCAAAATGAACATTTGTTAATCCTAAAATGTGCTCTCCTTTTAGAAGCTTATGAAGATTCTTCATTCCAACATGGGCTAGTCGGCGGTTGTGGGGGATGGATATCCCCCGGGTCCACTAAAAGAGTAAAGGACCTCACGAAAGGCCCAAGGGCCCAATAAATCGTAAGGTTATTCTTTCGTGGGCCTGGGGAAAGACAACCAGTAACGCAGGGCGACATGAGGCCGGATTGGTGCAAACCCGGACGGCCCATAGCGTCGAGCCATTGGCCGCAACAGAGATCCGACTTTCCTGCGTCGGGGCCTCCATGCAACGAAGCCACGTGAGGATAAGTCGGCGAGGGTTACGTAAAGGATAATCTCGAGAGGTTCACTATCTTTTAGCCACTTGTTGTTATCTTATCCATGTGTACTGCCCCACGGTCGAGTATATAAGGCCTAGGGGGCACCCCTTCAGAACGATCGACCCATTACTTAGCCACCCACACCAACTCTCTGTATTCTCAATCCAGAGAGCTCTCTTGTAATCATATCCACCAAGCATACTCATCAGGACGTAGGGTGTTACGCATCACTAAGCGGCCCGAACCTGTAAATCTTGTCCACCGTCCCTCGTGCGATCAGCACGAACCATTCTGCTACAGTTGTCGACACCTTCCTACTCCTAAAACACCTTGAGGGGCAACCCCGGGTGTGCGGTCGGACCCTAAACACCGACAGCTGGCGCGCCAGGTAGGGGGTGTGTCGACAATCCAAGCTAGCTCAATGGCCATCTCCTTCTACAGCAAGATCGCCCTACACCCCGGATCTATGTTCCGCTTCGGAACAATCTCATTCGTAGCGGACGAAGAAGGAACTCTGCACCGTATCGCGGACCCGCCGGAAAAGGAGTCTTCCTCAACAGACTCCGAAAATACCGGAGAGGTGCAACCTCCGGCCCCCCGAAAGAAGATCACCGCGACGGCAGCACCGTTCTACCCCGACGTCCTCTTCGTCGGAAGGGCGGAATCGCCCACCATCTCCGACGACGAGCCGACTGTACCCGGGGAGGAACCGCCTCAGCGAGAGTCCCGTCGACGAAGGAACCGGCGCAGGAATGTTCGACGACATCATGCAGCCGGAGAGCGGAATCCGGATCAACCTGTCTCGCGAGACGAGGTCTCGGAGGTAGGAGAAACCCCGGAAGAACGCGTCTTCAGAGAGCGAAGGAACTCCCGACGACGTGATCGCCGACGAGCTCAGGGACAGGCTGAGCAAGATGCAAGGCAACGTCGAGAAAATCCACTCTTCGGGCGCAATCTGAACCCCGACTTCGCCCGAGCCATGAACACGCCGAGCGAAGTCGGAGGGGTGCTGGCTCGGATAGCGGAAGGACTTCCTCGGACTCCAGACGCCGACGGCTACCGACGGCTGTTCACCCAGGCGGCCAACCATCTTCTACCGCTTGCTCACCCGCCGAATGATCTACGACACGCCATCAACAGTCGCCGAGACGCGCGGAGCTCCATCAATGCTTCGCGGGAACGGCGGCATGAGAACGAAATTCGTCGTCGAGAGGAGTACGATAGGGATCATGGCGCCCCGACTCAGAGCCAAGCTACCAGGACTGAGTCGGCAACGGCTTCAACTGGCGGAACTTCCCGGGGACGGTCGAGGAATCACAACCACAACTCCCCTCCCCGGGACAGACATCGACCCCGACGACAGGAGGACACGTGCGGAGTGTCCGCCCTTACTCCGCGCCTTAGGGCCATCCAGTGGCCTCCCAACTTCAAGGTATCCAATGTTGACAAGTATGAACCTAAGCAGGATCCATGGGGTTGGCTAGCCGTCTACACCACCGCCGCTCGAGCTGCCGGAGCATCTGAAGACGTGATGACCGCGTACTTGCCCATTGTCCTTGGACAAGACGCGCTGCAATGGCTACGACATCTACCCCGACACTGCATCGACGTCTGGGGAGACTTCAGTCGACGCTTCACCGCCAACTTCCAGTCCCTCTCCGACAAGCCGGCGCAACCGTGGGACCTTAAATCTATCAAGCGCCGGGGGGACGAAACTCTCCGGTCATACCTCAAGAGGTTTCAAACCATGAGGAATCGTATCCCCGATGTCACGGAGGCGGCCGTGATCGAGGACTTCTACCGAGGATCTAATGATTCGGTTTTCGTCCGAGCCATACTACAAAAGGCGCCGACCACCTCGGAGGAGCTGTTCCGGGAAGCCGACCTCTACATCACCGCCGACGAGCGAGCCCAGGATCTCATCGGGGGAGCAAAGCCCGCACCGGCAGCACCACGACGCGACACGAACCAGCAACCTGACAAGCGGTGGGAGAAGAGGCCACGCGAAGAAGTGCACGCCGCCGGACCACCTGCCTCTCGCGCTCGAGGAGGACCTCGTGGAGGCGAACGCACGCTGGACGACATCCTCGACGCCCAGTGCCCGTACCACAAGGACATGCGCCACACTCTTCGTAACTGCCGAGACTTCAAGCACTCCGTCGGACACGGCCGACCCTTCCAACCTCTACCTCCTCCTCCGCCGAGGGGAGGACCAGATGAACCACGACAACCCCATCGGCAGGAGGAGGGAGGAGGAGGAGGAGCTTTTCCGCGCGTTGACAGGGAAGTCAACGTCATCTTCGGCGGACACGGATCGCAGGAGAGCAGAAGACAGCAAAAGCTCAATGATCGCCAGATACTGGTGGCGACCATCGGCCCTCCCGCCCCATACCGATGGTCGGAGCACCCGATCACCTTCACTCGGGCGGATCAATGGCTCAACTTCGACCACCCGGGCAAGTACCCGCTTCTCGTCGATCCGGTGATCCGAGAAAGCCGGGTGAAAAAGGTGTTAGTGGACGGGGGGAGCAGCATCAACATCACCTTCCCCCGGACACTCCAAAGCTTGGGAGTTCATCTCAAAGAGCTCCACGAGTCGGACACTCCTTTCTTCGGCATCGTGCCGACGGAAGGGGAATACCCGCTGGGCCACATCTACATGCCGGTCACCTTTGGAACTCCGGAGAACTACAGAACCGAGTTCCTAAGGTTTGAAGTGGCAAACTTCGACTGCGGGTACAACGCCATCATCGGGAGGCCAGGATTGGCCAAGTTCATGGCCATTCCGCATTACACCTACATGATACTGAAGATGCCAGGGCCACAAGGGATCATAACTGTGCGCGCCGACCTCCAAGGCGCCGCAGAATGTTTCCGAGTGGCTATTCAAGTAGCCCTCACCGCCAAGCCATCGACAGCTCCCTCCGCAATGGTGAACTCTAAGCCTGAGGAGAACCTCGCAATACCAACAAATGAAGCTCAGACCGCGACCTCTATGCGGCCGACTGAAGAAACCAAAAGAATCAACCTGGGGTTCGCTGATGAGCGCAAGACGGCCATCATCAGCTCTAGTTTGGATGACAAATAGGAAAGCGCACTCGTCCGGTTTCTGCAAGATAACCGAGATGTATTCGCATGGCAACCTGCGGATATGCCGGGAGTCCCGAGAGAACTGGCCGAGCACAAACTGAAGGTTTTTCCCCAGGCAAGGCCGATTCGGCAGAAATTACGTCGTTTCACGCCTGATAAGAGGGAAGCCATTCGCGCCGAGTTAGCTCGCTTGGTCGCGGCTGGATTCATTAGAGAAGTATTACATCCTGAGTGGTTAGCCAATCCTGTTCTTGTACTCAAAAAGAATAAAGTGGACTGGCGCATGTGTGTTGATTATACTGATCTCAACAAACACTGTCCGAAGGATCCTTTCGGGCTCCCGAGGATAGATCAGGTGGTGGACTCCACCGCTGGATGTTCTATGCTATCTTTCCTGGATTGTTATTCTGGATATCATCAGATTAGTCTGGCGAAGGAAGATGAAGAAAAAACGGCATTCATTACTCCGTTTGGCGCTTTCTGTTATACCTCCATGCCGTTTGGCCTCAAAAACGCTGGAGCGACTTACCAGAGAGCTATTCAAACATGCTTAGCCGATCACTGGGGCAAGCGTGTAGAGGCTTATGTGGATGACGTGGTGATCAAAACACAGGACTCAAAAGACTTCATCGAAGATTTGCAACTGGTTTTCAACAGCCTGAGGCGGTATAGATGGAAGCTTAATCCCGAGAAATGTGTTTTTGGGGTACCAGCCGGAAAGTTGCTCGGATTTATTGTCAGTCACCGAGGAATTGAGGCTAATCCGGATAAGATTGAAGCTATCATGAAGATGGAAGCACCTCGATCGCAGAAGAAGGTTCAGCGACTTACTGGATGCATGGCAGCTTTAAGCAGATTTATATCCAGACTGGGGGAAAAAGGTTTGCCGTTTTACAAGTTACTCAAGAAGGTGGATAAATTTCAATGGACTTCAGAAGCACAAGAAGCTCTAGATGCTCTGAAAAAATTCTTGACAACACCGCCAGTACTGAAACCACCTCGGCAAGCCACACCAACTCAACCAGCCGAAGATTTGCTATTGTACATCTCTTGCACGACTCACGTGGTGAGCACCGCGTTGGTAGTCGAGCGAGTAGAAGAAGGGCATGCCTATCCAATACAACATCCTGTCTACTTCATTAGTGAAGTCCTCGGCCCCTCAAAGAAAAAGTATCCTCAAGTCCAGAAACTATTGTATGCAGTACTTCTAACTGCCCGCAAGCTGCGTCACTACTTTGACGACCACAAAGTCATAGTAGTCACAAGTTTTCCAATAGGGGATATTCTTCACAACAAGGAAGCCATCGGTCGAATAGCCAAGTGGGCCTGTGAGCTGGGATCTCATGACATCGAGTTTCGGCCTCGCACTGCCATCAAAACCCAAGCACTGGTTGATTTCGTATCGGAGTGGACTGAACAACAAGTACCAGACAACCCGGAGACTGCAGAAGTATGGCGAATGTATTTTGATGGCTCACTCAAGCTGCAGGGAGCAGGAGCGGGGATTCTTTTCACTGCACCAGGAGGCGAACACCTCAAGTACGCCCTCCAGCTGCTATTCCCGGCCTCCAACAATGCAGCCGAGTATGAAGCCTTGATCCATGGATTGAACATTGCCATATCATTGGGCGTCAAAAGATTAATGGTATATGGGGATTCTCTGGTAGTCATCAGCCAGATAAATAAGGAGTGGGATTGCTCAAACGATTCGATGGGAAGATACTGCACTGTCGTCCGAAAACTGGAGGATAAATTCGAAGGTCTAGAATTTCATCATGTGGAGAGAGATCGGAACGCAGCAGCCGATGTACTGTCCAAACTAGGGTCCAGTCGAGCTCAGGTCCCACCCGGGGTTTTCGTGCAAGAAATTCTGCAGCCAAGTATCTCACTGGGTCAAATGGAAGAATGCAACATCATAGATCAACCCGAGTCAGATCCCGATGATTGGAGAAAGCCAATCATTAAGTACATAAGGAATGAAGAAGAACCAGATGATAAGAACTCGGCAGAGCGCATTGCAAGACAGTCAGCTCACTATACACTTATTGGGGAAACATTATACAGAAGGGGTGCATCAGGCGTCTTCATGAAGTGCATTCTCCCATCCACTGGAAAGCAACTTCTGGAGGAGGTCCATGCTGGGCAGTGCGGAATACATGCAGCCTCCAGAACACTAGTTGGGAAGGTCTTCAGGTCAGGATTCTATTGGCCAACAGCAAAGAATGATGCAGCCGAGTTAGTTCAGAGGTGCGAAGCCTGCCAATACTTGTCAAAGCAACAACACCTGCCAGCACAGCAGCTGCAGACCATACCAGTAACCTGGCCTTTTGCATGCTGGGGGCTGGATATGATTGGACCTTTCAAGAAAGCTCAAGGGGGATATACTCATGTGTTGGTAGCAATTGACAAGTTCACTAAATGGATAGAATTCAAGCCCATTGCCTCCTTAACTTCTGCTAAGGCCGTGGAATTCATACAAGATATAATGTTCAGATTCGGGATACCAAACAGCATCATAACTGATTTAGGATCCAATTTCACGAGTTCAGAATTCTTTGACTTCTGCGAGCAAAAAAGCATTCAGATCAAGTATGCATCTGTAGCCCATCCAAGAGCCAACGGGCAAGTTGAGCGAGCCAACGGGATGATATTGGATGCACTCAGGAAAAAGATTTTCGATAAGAACGAAAAATTCGCAGGAAAGTGGATAAGGGAATTACCCTATGTTGTTTGGAGCCTGAGAACCCAACCTAGCCGAGCTTTGCATGGAAACACTCCTTTCTTCATGGTCTATGGGTCGGAGGCAGTGCTGCATGCTGATCTCAAGTTTGGGGCGCCAAGGCTGATTTTTGAAAGCATAGCAGAAGCTGAGACCACCAGGCTGGAGGACATAGACGTACTCGAGGAAGAACGACTAAGCGCAGTAATCCAGTCAGCAAGATACCAGCAGACTCTAAGGCGCTATCACGACAAGGCTGTGCGGCAACGATCCTTTTCAGTAGGGGAACTCGTACTTCGCCGAATTCTAACGGGAGAAGGACGACACAAGTTATCACCCTTATGGGAAGGACCCTTCATAGTAGCAGAAGTCACTCGGCCCGGATCATATCGCCTCACTCAGACGGATGGCACGGAAGTCGGGAACTCTTGGAACATAGAACACCTGAGAAAGTTTTATCCTTAGCCGTACCTCAAAACTGCTGGGATAACAATGATGTACTCTGTAAAGTAGAAATATGTCATCAATAAAGAAAAGGTTTCAAGGATACTCAATTTATTTGCGATTGACTTGCATTCTTACTTAACTCAGGGTGACCACTATGCCCTGCTAACGGAGCAATCGACTTAAGTCAGCAACGACTTAAGGCGGTGCGACATGCTCACGCTTACTTAACTCAGGGTGACCACTATGCCCTGCTAACGGAGCAATCGACTTAAGTCGGCAACGACTTAAGGCGGTGCGACATGCTCACGCTTACTTAACTCGGGGTGACCACTATGCCCTGCTAACGGAGCAATCGACTTAAGTCGGCAACGACTTAAGGCGGTGCGACATGCTCACGCTTACTTAACTCGGGGTGACCACTATGCCCTGCTAACGGAGCAATCGACTTAAGTCGGCAACGACTTAAGGCGGTGCGACATGCTCACGCTTTACTTGACTCAGGGCGACCACTGTGCCCAGCTAACAAAGCAATCAACTCCAGTTGACGCCTACTTAAGGCCAATGCAACATGCTCTCGCCTATTTAATTCAGGGGATGAACTCCATATCCCACAGACAAAATTCATAGTCATCATGCGTCATAACTACCAAACTCATTAAACAAATTCTGATACAATGAGTGAATAACTATGTCATTCAAATAAACCGGTGTCCTCTAACAAATGTTCAATCATGCAAGCTGCACGCGAAATGTTTTCTCTATTTTGCAATGTCTTTTCCAGGAGCAGTCGACGAGGAAGGACGACTCGAGGAATCAGGGGCAGCGTTCACGTCAGCCCTTATATCTTCAGGAACGACTACGCCAGGCCTCCTCATTAGAATTCGTCCCGCTCGAATGGCTTTATCCATGGCCCTATCGCGCTGGGCTCTCAGAGTATTGGAAGTCTCTTCAGCAACCTTGACAGCCAACTGGGCAGCCTCTAGCTCCTGGGTAACAGATTTCTTGGAAGCACGCAGATTCTTGATGACAACGTCTTTAGCCGATATCAACTCCCGAAGACGAATCACATCATCCAAGGACTCCTGCAGCTTATAGCGAAGATTGTTCAACTCCTCCATGGAAAAGCGATGACTCCTCTCCAGAATAGTCAACGAGTTGCTGGAATCTCGATACAACCTATCAAGATTGTCACGAGAAGCGGCAAGGATGCGTTTTTCTTCCTGTAAGCACAAATCAGTTCCTTCAGAAAACCAGGCAAACAATAGGAGTATAGCAAGTCAAAAGCACAGTTTCGTATTTCACCTTTTCAGAGTCTAGCTGAGCATGCAGGGAAGAACTCAACGCATTGGCATCATCTAAAGCGGCAGAGACTTGACTCAGTTCAATTTGACCTTGAGAGTACTTTTCTTCAAGATCAGTGCATCGCTGAGACAGTTCAGCCCGATCTCGAGAATGTTTCTCCTCAAGTAGTGTAATCTGTCGAGTCATTCCTAGCGAAGGACAACCAAACAAAGCGAGGTCAGAAGGTAAAACAGTCCACAACAAGCACGAAGAAAAGAAAAAAGGGCACTAACCAGCGTTAGCCGCCTCCAACTCGGATACACGGCGATGAAGAGACACCGGATTCCAACACGAAAAGGATGAAGCTACTTCCGGGATAGGAGCACCATGCAATTTCAGCTGGCTGGTCATCCCATCCACCAAAACCTGATGAGAAGAGCAGATGAGCATAATGGCAAGAGTTCATGTAAAAGTCAAGCTAAGAAACAGAACAGTACCTGGAGATTGGAGAAGAACGAAGGGATCCCCAAGTCAGGAGAAATCAGATGATAACCAGACGCAAGATCGTCACCCGAAGCAGCATGCAATGAAACAGTGGGAATCAGTTCATCTCTTTCGACAGAGCCGGATACTCGATCAACGGGGATGCTGCCCTCCAAAGCGACGCCCCGGTCTGAAGTTTGGGCCACCACCATGCAGCCAGAGTGTGGAGGTGACCCAGCGTGAACGTCCATGGAAGTGCCGGAAGGAGACCCTGTTTGGGCACCCTCGGGGACTGGGCCATAGTTGGCACTGCCCACTTGAGCCGGATTATCCCCGGCAGCACCCTCGGGGGCTGGGCAGTAGCTCGAACTCCTCGCCCGGGCTAAGTCATCCCCGACGACACCCTCGGGGGCTGGACATGTATCAACACCATCCCTGGGGTCCAAACTTTCAGCAATAACCATCTCTAAGGTTGATGGACCCTCGGCTACTTCCACGGAATCAGGACAATCCAGGCTAACATCCCGTCCCTCAAGATCGCGCTCTAAGGTTGATGAGGCACGGGATGACCTCAACCCAGCGTCCGGCACGGCATCACAAGCCTCTGTCACATCATCATCCACTGGCCCTGATAACAAGTCTTCTGGGACCATATCCTCCAGAGTTTGATCAAAGTCGGCCAGGGACATGTTTTGCAGACCAACAAGAGCAGACAAAGCCGGAGAAGGAACCCCACTACTTTCCCCACTGGCGAGGAATTGCCGACTGTTCTTCCGAGTCAGAGGAACCTCATCCTCTTCCTCTTCGTCGTCTTCATCAGCAACACTGGCAATACCCCCATTGGGATCAGCAACAGATGGACCACACCCATTGGGATCAGCAACAGTCATACCACACCCATTGGGATCAGCATCAGCAAATTCAGGCGCAGGAACCTCCTCATCAGCAAGGACCGAGGGACCAGCACCCTAATCCAAACTAGATACTCGCCGAATACGTCTCTTCTTCTTTTTCCGCTCATCAACAGAAAGATCAGTCTGATTGGTTCGGCGGGGACGCCTCGAGCGAGCACGGACAGGTCTCTGAGCATCCAAGATTATACCGACCTCTGGGAGAGGTGCCACTGCCAATGTCTCAGCAGGAGTAGCGTCAGAAGAATCTTCAGCCAACATGTCAAGCACGACATTCATTTCAGCATCAGTAGGATCCAAAGGCACCTCGAAATGGATTTGTCTTTCATCATCAGGGATTTTCCCAAGTGAGGCAACCAAAGCACTAACCTCCTCATCAGAGGGCCGCGTTCTAAGGCCCAAATTGCCATCAGTTGAAGGTGGGTTTGACACGAAACGAGTGAAGACCTTGGCATGAGGCAGATTCCAGGCTGAATACGCCACCGGAGCACCAACATTGGATACTTTACCTCTGAGAATCATCTCCAGTCGGCTCACCAAATCTGCAGAAGGGATCCTTCTATTGATAACTCGAGTTGGGTCGGCTAGCCCTTGATACAGATAAGCCGGGTGGACCCTGTCTTTCAGTGGCTGAATGTTTTTGAAAACGAAGTCAGCAACTATAGCTTCAGCGGTTAAACCCCTCTCTTTCAATAGCCCAACTTCAGCTAGCAGCACACTGGCCTCAGCCACCTCTTCGTCTGTAGGAGACTCGGTCCAGCTCGGGGTGCGAACATCTGGCTGTCTTCCTGACCGGGGGGGAGAGAATTTCCATAGTTATCAACTATAAACCATTCCAGGCGCCATCCCTTAATGCTGTCTTTAAGGGGGATCTCAAGATACTCAGTTTTCCGTCCCCGGCGCATCTCCAAGCTGGCACCTCCAACCAACTGATGCTGTCCCCCGGCCATCCCAGGGCGACAATGATACAGGTGTTTCCACAAACCAAAATGCGGCAGCACGCCAAGAAAGGCCTCACATAAGTGGACGAAGATAGAAATTTGCAGAATTGAGTTAGGGTTCAGATGGGTTAAGTTGATGTGGTAGAAATCAAGAAGACCACGGAAAAAGGGAGAAATAGGAAGGCCAAGGCCGCGGAGAAGAAAGGGAGCGTAAACCACAGACTCGTGGGTATCCTCCGTCGGGACCGTAGTTCCGTGGCAAATCCGCCAAGAACAGAGTTCCCGTGGAGGAAGAACCCCGATAGACACGAGGTGGAGGAGTTCGGTTTCAGAGATGACGGACATGTGGTTACCTGCGAAAGGCAACTGGCTGTTGGGATCAATTGGAGGAATCACCACAGCGGAAGAACTCGCGATTTTCCTCTTGGGAGCCATCTCGATTTCACCAGCGAGCAAATTGGAGGCAAGCGCAGAGAGGATTTGGAAGCAGGAATGCAAAAACTAGGGCGCGGAAAGCAAAGGCGGCTAAAAGTGCAACTCTTATGGGATATTCTCGGACCAGATACCGTTTCAAAAAGTGCCCAGTCATCACTCGGCAGTTATTTCCGAAATCCCAGCATGCCACGTGGTCACTTGGCAGTTACTTCCCAAAAAACTGGTGGGCCATCTCCTTACTCGGGTGTTAATCCTCAAAATAACTCGGCGTTGCCTCTAAAATGCCGACGTCACTATTCAGTCACTCGGCGTTGCCTCTAAAACGCTGATCTCGAGTTCAATCGTTCGGTATTGCTTCTAAAATGCCAACGTTGATCTTCAATCACTCGGCGTTGCCTCTAAAGCGCTGACCTTGAGTTTAATAGCTCGGCATTGCCTCTAAAATGCTGACGTCACTATTCAGTCACTCGGCGTTGCCTCTAAAACGCTGATCTCGAGTTTAACCGTTCGGTATTACTTCTAAAATGCCAACGTTGATCTTCAATCACTCGGCGTTGCCTCTAAAACGCTGACCTCGAGTTCAACCGCTTGGCATTACTTCTAAAATGCCAACGTCGACCCTCAATCACTCGGCATTACTTCTAAAATGCTGACAACGACCTTTAATCACTCGGCGTTGCCTCTAAAATGCCGATGTCACTACTCAGTCACTCGGCGTTGCCTCTAAAACGTCGATCTCGAGCTCAATCGCTCGGCATTATTTCTAAAATGCCGACAACGACCCTTAATAACTCGGCGTTGCCTCTAAAACGCTGACCTTGAGTTCAACAACTCGGCGTTGCCTCTAAAACGCCGACGTCACTACTCAGTCACTCGGCGTTGCCTCTAAAACGTTGATCTCGAATTCAATCGTTCGGCATTACTTCTAAAATGCCAACGTTAACCTTCAATCGCCCAGCATCACTTCTAAAAACATTGATACAGGCTGCAATATCGCTCGGAAGCATCAGCATAATGATCAAGTTGTTCGTCTATGGCCTCAAAGGACCCAGATTCATAGTCAAACGAAATGATTCATCAAAAGGAAACCAAATTCGTTCTTCATTCAAGGGAAGTGGCAATAATTACAAATCAACTCATTATGAGTTGATACTTCCCTATTTCTACTACTACTACTACGCTACACTATACTACTCTACATTACTAATACTACTACATTATCTAACTATACTACTTCTAATCTATACTAATATTTAAAAGGACCAGTGGCATCTAGCCACTGGCCCTGCCCCTGCTGCCGCCGCCGCCGTCCCTGCCGCCGCTGCTCTTGGTGCCGCCCCTGCCGCCGCCGCTTCTGGTGCTGCCCCTGCTGCTGCCGTTGCCCCCGCCACTGCCGCTGCCGTCATCGTCGTCGTCGTCATCGTCGTCGTCATCGTCGTCGTCGTCGTCGTCGTCCTCGCCCTCGCCGCCGCCGTCCGAGTCCTCCTCGTCCGAGGAGTACTCGGACTCATCCGAGCCCTCGAGCCCGGAGCGCTCGACGGCCCGGATGTAGGACCAGACCTCCGCGGCTAACCCCTGGGAGTCGTCCGAGTCATCGGACGACGCCGGGGGAGAGACGGGGGCCGGGGACCTCTCGGACTCGGAGGAGAACTCCTCCTCCGAGTACTCCGAGTCGTCGAAGTCCTCCGATGGAGGAGTCGGCTCGCGCTTGCGTTTCTTTCCCATGGAGGCAAGCAGAAAAAGAAGAGAAGGAGGCAGTAAGGAATAGCGAAAGGATGTGAAGAAACCAGAGGAACAACAGCGTTATTTATAGAAGAGAAAGGCAACCGCTCACCTCCAACCGCGGTCACTGAACAGTCGCTAAGCATTCAATATACACCTCCACCCGTCCAAAGACACGTCAGGCGGCGGACGCCGTTTCATGCAGCACTACACCCATTGGGACTCCAGTCAACAGCGCAAAGGATATGATTACACTCGCCGTCCCATCACATTACAACTCAGAAGCAGCCGGTTAAAACACTCAGCGTACCAAGCCGTCCCTTGCCCACACCCATTGGGGGGGGGACGCCCAGGAATTGTCAGTATATTTTTCAAAATGGTCACATCTGTGCAGAGCATGCAGTGAATGCCTCAAGACAAAAATGAGATATCAGCAAGAGTTAAAGGGAAGCCAAGTATAGCCAGCAGAGTGCAAAATATGGTCGACAGACATGACTTGAAGACTAGACAGAGAACGTCCATCGAATGTCCAATCGAGTGCAGAGCAAGTACACTATGCTACCTAGCAAGATACGGAAGGATTGCAAATTCAGCTGCAAAAGACAAAACACATGCTGACCTCTGAAGCATAATATTGATGACATAGCACGGATGACATCATGCCAACTTTTTTATAAGCAGAAAGAGTAATTTTCAGCAAGAGGATACAAAAAGAAGACCTTCAAGCGAATTATCCTCAAAAAATCCACTTGAAGGTCGGGGGCTACACCCATTGGGTGCACCTTCGCTGCACCCCATGGATTGTCATTCTAAGCCAGGATGGCACCAATTTCTAAGGGCATGGGACAAGATTAAGAAGCCAATCCTCAACTGGAATAAAGGAACACAAATGGAAGCAATCTCTGATGATGACCTTCGAGTAGATTATTTTCTAAAATCTACTCGAAGCTCGGGGGCTACACCCATTGGGTGCACCTCCGGTGCACCCAATAAAGTTCAGAATCCAACAAACAGGAATGCCGATCTCTAAGGCACAGGCACCAAGCTAGGCTCTGGTCAACAAGTGATCGAAGCAGGAGAGAACAGCAAGGAGTCATCTTTCTTCAAATCACCTACAAGCTGGACCTGAGATCTTCGGGTTGATTACTTCTAAATTAACCCAAAGATCGGGGGCTTGTGGGGGATGGATATCCCCCGGGTCCACTAAAAGAGTAAAGGACCTCACGAAAGGCCCAAGGGCCCAATAAATCGTAAGGTTATTCTTTCGTGGGCCTGGGGAAAGACAACCAGTAACGCAGGGCGACATGAGGCCGGATTGGTGCAAACCCGGACGGCCCATAGCATCGAGCCATTGGCCGCAACAGAGATCCGACTTTCCCGCGTCGGGGCCTCCATGCAACGAAGCCACGTGAGGATAAGTCGGCGAGGGTTACGTAAAGGATAATCTCGAGAGGTTCACTATCTTTTAGCCACTTGTTGTTATCTTATCCATGTGTACTGCCCCACGGTCGAGTATATAAGGCCTAGGGGGCACCCCTTCAGAACGATCGACCCATTACTTAGCCACCCACACCAACTCTCTGTATTCTCAATCCAGAGAGCTCTCTTGTAATCATATCCACCAAGCATACTCATCAGGACGTAGGGTGTTACGCATCACTAAGCGGCCCGAACCTGTAAATCTTGTCCACCGTCCCTCGTGCGATCAGCACGAACCATTCTGCTACAGTTGTCGACACCTTCCTACTCCTAAAACACCTTGAGGGGCAACCCCGGGTGTGCGGTCGGACCCTAAACACCGACAGCGGTGCCAGAGCCAACCCATGTTAGTCTTAGCAATTAAGCAAGTGTCGAGTTCAGCTCTATCAAAATCTACCAAGTATAGCTGACCCTCTAACACTCCCTTAAAAGCTATTGAATCATCACTTCTTCTAAAGACAGTGACACCTACGCCAATAAATAGACAGTTGTAGCCCATTTGACATAATTGAGATACGGAAAGCAAATTATAATCTAATGAATCAACAAGAAAAACATTGGAAATGGAATGGTCAGGAGATATAGCTATTTTACCCAAACCTTTGACCAAACCTTGATTTCCATCCCCGAATGTGATAGTTCGTTGGGGATCTTGGTTTTTCTCGTAGGAGGAGAACATCTTCTTCTCCCCGGTCATGTGGTTTGTGTACCCGCTATCGATGATCCAACTTGAGCCCCCGGATGCATAAACCTACAAAACAATTTTAGTTCTTGACTTTAGGTACCCAAACGGTTTTGGGTCCTTTGGCATTAGACACAAGAACTTTGGGTACCCAAACACAAGTCTTGGAGCCCTTGTGTTTGCCCCCAACAAACTTGGCAACTACCTTGCCAGATTTGTTAGTAAGCACATATGATGCATCAAAAGTTTTGAATGAAATGTCATGATCATTTGATGCATTAGGAGTTTTCTTCTTAGGCAACTTAGCACGGGTTGGTTGCCTAGAACTAGATGTCTCACCCTTATACATAAAAGCATGATTAGGGCCAGAGTGAGACTTCCTAGAGTGAATTCTCCTAATCTTGCTCTCGGGATAACCGGTAGGGTACAAAATGTAACCCTCGTTATCCTGAGGCATGGGAGCCTTGCCCTTAACAAAGTTAGACAATCTTTTAGGAGGGGCATTAAGTTTGACATTGTCTCCCTTTTGGAAGCCAATGCCATCCTTGATGCCAGGGCGTCTCCCATTATAGAGCATGCTTCTAGCAAATTTAAATTTTTCATTTTCTAAGTCATGCTCGGCAATTTTAGCATCTAATTTTGCTATATGATCATTTTGTTGTTTAATTAAAGCCATATGATCATGAATAGCATCAATGTCAATATCTCTACATCTAGTGCAAATAGAAACATGCTCAATGGTAGATGTAGAGGGTTTGCAAGAATTAAGTTCAACAATCTTAGCACGCAATATATCATTTTTATCTCTAAGATCGGAAATTGTAACATTGCAAACATCTAGTTCTTTAGCCTTAGCAAGCAATTTTTCATTTTCAATCTTAAGGCTAGCAAGAGAGATGTTTAATTCTTCAATCTTAGCAAGCAAATTATTATTATCATTTCTAAGATTAGGAATTGAAACATCACAAACATTTGAATCAACCTTAGCTAATAAATTAGCATTCTCATTTCTAAGGTTGTCAATAGTCTCATGGCAAGTGCTTAGCTCACTAGATAGTTTTTCACATTTTTCTACTTTTAGAGCGTAAGCATTTTTAACCTTAACATGCTTTTTATTTTCTTTAATAAGGAAGTCCTCTTGAGAGTCCAAGAGATCATCCTTCTCATGAATAACACTAATCAATTCATTTAATTTTTCTTTTTGTTGCATGTTTAGGTTGGCAAAAAGAATGCGCAAGTTATCCTACTCATTGCTAGCATCATCCTCATCACTAGAGGTTTCATATTTAATGGAGGATCTTGATTTTACCTTCTTCTTTTTGCCGTCTTTTGCCATGAGGCACTTGTGGCCGACGTTGGGGAAGAGGAGGCCCATGGTGACGGCGATGTTGGCGGCGTCCTCATCGGAGGAGGAGTCGGTGGAGCTCTCGTCCGAGTCCCACTCCCAGCAAACGTGGGCATCGCCGCCCTTTTTCTTGTAGTACTTCTTCTCCTTTCTTCTCCCCTTCTTGTCGTCACCTCTGTCACTGTCACTAGAAATAGGACATTTGGCAATAAAGTGACCGGGCTTACCACACTTGTAGCAAACCTTCTTGGAGCGAGGCTTGTAATCCTTCCCCCTCCTTTGCTTGAGGATTTGGCGGAAACTCTTGATGATGAGTGCCATTTCCTCGTCGAGCTTGGAGGCGTCGATGGGTTGTCTACTTGATGTAGACTTCTCCTTCTTCTCCTCCGTCGCCTTGAATGCCATTGGTTGTGCTTCGGGCGTTGAGGAGGTGCCTTGCTCGATGATTTTCTTTGAGCCTTTAATCATTAGCTCAAAGCTCACAAATTTTCCTATAACCTCCTCGGGAGACATTAGCTTGTATCTAGGATCACCTCGAATTAATTGAACTTGCGTAGGGTTAAGAAAAACGAGTGATCTAAGAATAACCTTGACCATTTCATGGTCATCCCATTTTTCGCTCCCGAGGTTGCGCACTTGGTTCACCAAGGTCTTCAAGCGGTTGTACATAGCTTGTGGATCCTCCCCTTGGTGAAGCATGAATTGACCGAGCTCCCCCTCGACCGTCTCCCGCTTGGTGATCTTTGTCACCTCATCTCCTTCGTGCGCGGTCTTGAGTACGTCCCAAATTTCCTTCGCACTCTTTAACCCTTGCACCTTGTTATACTCCTCTCGACTTAGAGAGGCGAGGAGTATAGTGGTGGCTTGGGAGTTAAAGTGGTGGATTTGGGCTACTTCGTTCGAGTCATAGTCTTCATCCCCTATGGATGGTACCTGTACACCAAACTCAACAACATTCCATATGCTTGTGTGGAGTGAGGTTAGATGATGCCTCATTTTGTCACTCCACATATTATAATCTTCACCGTAAAAAACCGGTGGTTTGCCTAATGGAACGGAGAGCAAAGGAGTACGCTTTGAAATATGGGGATAGCATAGGGGAATCTTACTATACTTCTTGCGCTCATGGCGCTTAGAAGTGACGGACGGCGCGTCAGAGCCGGAGGTCGATGGTGATGAAGAGTCGGTCTCGTAGTAGACTACTTTCCTCATCCTCTTGTGCTTGTCACCTCTCCGATGCGACTTGTGGGAGGAGGATTTCTTTTCCTTCCCCTTCCCTTTGTTGGAGGAGTCTTTCTTCTCCTTCCTCTTGTTGCGGGACTCTTCCGATGAAGTCTCCCCGTGGCTTGTAGTGGGCTTGTCGCCGGTCTCCATCTCCCTCTTGGCGTGATCTCCCGACATCACTTCGAGCGGTTAGGCTCTAATGAAGCACCGGTTCTGATACCAATTGAAAGTCGCCTAGAGGGGGGGTGAATAGGGCGAATCTAAAATTTACAGACTTAATCACAACTATAAGCCGGGTTAGCGTTAGAAATAGAAACAAGTCCGATAGAGGGCGTAAAAACAAATTGCGAGTGAGTGAAGAAGTGAGACGCAAGAATTTGTTTTACCGAGGTTCGGTTCTCGCAAACCTACTCCCCGTTGAGGAGGCCACAAAGGCCGGGTCTATTTCAACCCTTTCCCTCTCTCAAACGGTCCCTCGGACCGAGTCAGCTTCTCTTCTCAAATCAACCGGGAACAAAACTTCCCCACAAGGACCACCACACAATTGGTGTCTCTTGCCTCGGTTACAATTGAGTTTTGATCACAAGAACAAATGATAAAAAAGCAATCCAAGTGCAAGAGCTCAAATGAACACAACAAATCTCTCTCACTAGTCACTAAAGCTTTGTGTGGAATTGGAGAGGATTTGATCACTTGGGCGTGTCTAGAATTGAATGCTAGGGCTCTTGTGAGTAGTAGAAGTGTGAAAACTTGGATGACTTGAATGTTGGGGTGGTTGGGGTATTTATAGCCCCAACCACCAAACTAGCCGTTTGGTGAAGGCCGCTGTCGCATGGCGCACCGGACAGTGTCCGGTGCGCCAGCCACGTCACCCGGCCGTTAGGGTTCGACCGTTGGAGCTCTGACTGGTGGGGTCGCCTGGCTGTCCGGTGGTGCACCGGACATGTACTGTAGACTGTCCGGTATGCCACCCGCGCGTGCTCTGCTCCTCTGCGCGCGCTGGCGCGCATTTAATGCTGTAGCAGGTGACCATTGGCGCGAACTAGCCGTTGCTCCGTCGTTACACCGGACAGTCCGGTGTGCACCGGACATGTCCGGTGAATTATAGCGGAGTGGATTCCCGAAGATGGCGAGTTCAGAGTCGCTTGGTCTTGGGGCACCGGACAGTCCGGTGAATTATAGCGAAGCGCCTCTGATTTTCCCGAAGGTGAAGACTAAAGAGTTCAACTTGGAGTACCCTGGTGCACCGGACACTGTCCGGTGGTGCACTGGACACAGTCCGGTGGCACACCGGACAGTCCGGTGTGCCAGACCAGGGCACACTTCGGTTATCCCTTGCTCTTTTTGTTGAACCCTTTTCTTGGTCTTTTTATTGGCTTTTTGTGAACCTTTGGCACCTGTATAACTTATAGACTAGAGCAAACTAGTTAGTCCAATTATTTGTGTTGGGCAATTCAACCACCAAAATCAGTTAGGAAATAGGTGTAAGCCTAATTCCCTTTCAATGAGCAAGCGGGCGGTTTGAAAAGGAGGCTAGGGTTTTCGCGGCGCGCGGAGAGATAAAGTTCAAAAGGCGCCGCCCCCCGCCCCCTTTTATATACAGGGCGCGGCGCTTTGAGAAACCCACAATCCAACAGTGTGGCGTCAATCAACGGTCATGTTAAAAACCCCCGAGGAACCACTTCGAGCGAGGGCAGCGTCTCCACCATCTACCGACGCCTTCGGCACCAGATGACTTGGTCGAACTGGTCCCTCGGAGGGCAAATGTTGGGGCAAAGGCGTAGACGCTACCCTCCGCTCGATGCCTTCACCAGTCTCGCTGCACCAACTGAGACGACGACTGACGGACTGCACCCTTCGTCCGACGCAACTGAAGGACGAAGACCCATGGCGAGGCCGCTTCGTACCGCGAGGTCGCCCAACGTGAGAGCCCACGTACAATCCGGCCCATCATAACGGGCCCCGCGCGGTTGTTGCGTATTACAGGCCTAAATTGTAAAGGTTTTTCTATTATTACAGCTTGTAACCCTGCTTTAATGGGAATATTTCGGGGAGAACCTAGGCTCCTGAGGGCACATGCGTCCTTAATCCTTGACGCTGGGCACTCAGGCACCTATAAATACCCCCGCACAGTGCCCTTGAGGGGCTAGGTTAACAGAGCTATTGCCATCTCAAGTGGTAGCCCCGTTTACATCGCTTTCACTCCCCCGTTGGATCAACTTGCGCAGGAGAGCAAGTTCCAACAGCTACCATATATAATTTTGTTGGACAACCACTATTGGAATACCTGCCTCCAAAGGCGTGAGCACCTCTTCCACCTATTTGTGTTGGACCATCCTAGAAACCACTTTATTGTTGAAGGATTGGCTTGTGGTTGAAGTTTTTTTTGCAAAAGTTGCATCTCTACATCAAAATGGGGTGCAGTTTGAATACTTTGGACATTCCTTTCATTCCTGTCAAAGGCCCTTATGATATCTTTGTATACTTTTTTTCATGTTGATGCTAACAGAAGTCTTTAACTACTCTAATATATGTATCTGTCTTTTGAAATAACTTTTCTAGGGTCCTGGAGGGCATCTACAAATACTATATCTACCATACAACTCTATGATTGACTCATACGACTACTTTGCGCTGGTATGTGAAGAAGTGGTTGAATAGTGTCATGGAGGGACTAACCCCTACGACTGCCATCCATAAGTACGGAAAGCTCAACATGAGAGGATATAGTTGGGGTGAGGTTCATGATCTAAAGGCCATATAACTTAAGGATACAGAGGAAGAATTATGATAGTGGAAAGTTCAACCGAACCATCATGGAGTCACCATTCTTATTATGTTCTTAGGACCATGCCTTTGGTCGTGATACGATGTTGGAGATGTCATTTCACGAGACGGTTGCCATATCTGTCGCAAGGGCAATATGATATGTCACACACATGCGCTGGGGCTCTTGCCATTAAGTGCATCGTAGTTGGTAGCTGGTGTAGACTTTTGCATTTAATAATACTTCATTTGTACACTCCGTGTGCACACATGTGGCAATAGGATTGATGTACATACCATATGGTGGTCTTGAGTACCCTACAACACAAGTAGGAGTAACAACATGCTTGACAGACCTATAATATCAAATATCACACATTTATTATATTGTACCTAAGACTTGTCCATTAAGCTAATGCCATGAACTTGTTAGTAGTCAGGTAGATGTGGGGTCCCATCCTCAAGACTGTAAAGTCCCATCATCCCATGTGGTTCTAGTCATTATTTTATGGTAGGATTGCACATGCTCTATCCCTGGTTACCATGGAGGCTTCTGGTTTCGAAAGGTTTGGGGCCCGACCGTTCACATGATGTGAAGCCGAGGACCTTAGAGGCCTCGAAGGCCAACAGACGCCCCAAACTGTCTAAGTTTTAGTGTTTGGAGGACATACTCCTTTGAGGAGCCTCATTCTTCATAATTGTCCGAGACACAAGGGCTCTAGGGACTTGGTCTTCCATCATGAGACATCACGTGCACTAGATGCTTCGGTCATAGGGTCGATGTGCCCTGGGTCTCTTAGTGGCTCTTTAAGGTACTTAGTGGTGTAGCTATTTTCTTTGGATACCTTGATGTTAAGTTACCTATTGTCAAGTCTTTGCCATAGTTGGGCACATGGCTTCTGAGAGCGATAACCCTAATAGGTAATCCACACAATAGCTTTTACATTGATATTTTTAAATATGTGATGACGATAGACCAAGTTATGATATGCTCTATACACTTATCATATTATATATATGTATTGTATGTATACATCATATCCTAATAAGAGCATTTTCAACAAGAAGTCTTATAATTGAGTCCTAATAATTAAAATAAGGTATGATTTTGAAGTGTTTAGGGGCAAAAAAACATTTGGGTCTCCAACAGTTGAGTCATATATTATGTTATTAGGAAATAGATTATGTTATTTAGGAAATAAAAGGTTAGCAAGAGTGTAAAAAATAAGGATAGGACTCCCGCATATTGGGTTTTATATTTAGGATCTAAGAGACCGAATCTTATAATTATTTAATGACTTTTTTAAATAGGCCCCTTGTTGGAACATATTTTTTATGTTACAGTTCTATATATTAAAATACAACTTTATTTAGAACTTCTGTTGGAGATTCTCTAAGGTCGTGTTTAACTGAGCGTGTATATGACCGTTTCAAACATAAATATGTATTATAATCTATACTGTTTATAGAGTGGAGTTTTAAATAAAGAGTAAGATATAAAGTGATATAGAGATGCCGATCCTTCCAAAATAAAGACCCAGGTAAGAAATAGACATCTCTCTATTGTGCCCGTCAGCCCGTGTGAGCACTAGTTGAAGGTAGGGCATCAGAAATAAAAAAAGAAAACGGCAAGCCAAGTCTGGTGGAAAAGCTCAGTGATCATAGGATGGGCCGATGACGATGCCTGGGTCCAGTCCAGCCAAGATAATCTTGATCGGTCCAAATTGAAAAAACAGACTCCGGCCACAGCCGAGACGAGACTAGCAGCAGCCGCTTGCTCAGATCGGCAGCTTCGGCGGCGGCGGAGATGGCGATTCGGTACTGGCCGATGGCCGGAGCAGCCGTTGGGTTCCGCCTCGTCCTGGTTCTCTTCGGCGGGGATCTCCACCTTGCCTCTCGCCCTGAGGTCTCCACCCCCCTCACCTCCCTTCGCCGCCGTAAGCGCCTCCCCACGCCCCGTTCCTCCTCGTGATCCTGACCGTCGTGTGGCTTCGTCGCAATTTGAGCTTTGGTTTCTCCATTCTCTGCCTTACAGTGGCGGAAGGCTACTGGCTGAAGCAAGCGTCCGTGTCACCGTACTCCGGTAAGTTACACGACCCCGGTCTGCCACCCTTCTCGCGTTCTCACCTCGACATTTGCATCTGAACTTGCGACCAATGAGCTAGCAGTAGTTGCTGTAATGATTTGCTATGCTGTGGATCAAGTAGCACAAGGTGTTATTCCACATCAAAGACGAAGTAGCATGGGTTTACTATGTCTATAACCTAGGGCCATAACATGGTTAATGGAACACATTTTAATTGGTTCTTTGCAGTGCTCTGTCTTGTCGTATGAGCTGGAAGGATGATTTATCGTGTTGATCTATTTCTCTTTCAGGTTCTATGTATCACGGTTCCCCATTGCTCCTGTCTGTTCTTGGTCCATTAACTAGTAGCAGGTGATTCATCCTTTTTTTATGTTTCTCTGGTTATATTTCTGCCTTCGTTGATCCTGCTATTCCTTCCCAGCATTTGCTATTTTTGACAAATTTCCGTTTGGAAATCGAAATGTTAACGTTCATTGTTTCGATGGTATTACAGGCCTGACGGACATCATGCTCATATTTACTGCAGGTAGACATATGTTGGTATCTACCTTTCCGTTGCAATTAATCTGTGCTTTTTAGCCTTTTACAAGATTTACAAAATGTTGATGTATAGTTGACATTTGTTGAGAAAGTATTTTTCCTATAGCCTTCTTTTATTTGTCTCATCATGTGAAAAAATAAAATAAAATCCTCAGACATCTTCCATAGCTTGAATTTTATTGGTGGTAATGTAATTCCTCTTACGCTTATCAATGCAAGACACAGTTTGATTTTTGTGGCTGTAGATTTTCTAGCAGCCATGCTCATCCGAGCGACTGGGCATGAACTCCAAATGGCACGGAACAGAAGTTTGAAGTCACTTGACCTCACAAAGGCAGTAAAGGATACAGGTGGATCATAGCAATTGATGTTATGTATTTTCATTCGTATCTGAATGTGCTCTATCAGATACTACCTTAGATGGAAAACTATTAGGTGCAGGGGGTGGGGGCGACAACCCTCTAAAAACATGCACATCCGTATTGCATCTGTAGGTGTACTTTGTCACAGAAGTTGGGATGCAAACTTGTTTTGTAGAGATTTGATGAGTTTGCATTCCAACTTTTGTGACAAAGTAAATATATGGATATGCATTGTTGGAGAACTTCTAAGCATTGGGGGGCATTTCTGCCAAGATGGTGTTTTGCACACAATATTTTCCCAACTTAAAAGTCTTATAAACTGCAAAATTTAAAAATAAAAACAATTTATTCACAAAATGGTTGGCATGTTGCTATTCTTTATTTTCATAGTATTATCTAGAAGACACAACCCATTTTTTCTTTCTTGTAATGATTAAGTAATAAAGTAGTTACGAATTTCTCATATTCAAACTAAAGGGACATATTCAAAGTTGTACCAATTATAAGAGAATTAAGTTGATGAGCCACACAATGAAGCTATAGGAGAGAGTTATCGAGCATCGTTTGAGAGGAATAACGAGGATCTCTATGAACCAATTTGATTTCATTCCTAGAAGGTCAACAATGGAAGCCGTTTTTAAAAATAGGTGAAGTCGTGGTGTAGAAAGACTTAGACATGGTTTTCATCAACTTGGAATAGGCTTATGTCAAAATACCAAGGAATGTTATGCGTTGAACTTTGGACAAACATAAAATTCCAACAAAACATGTTAGTCTCATTAAGGACATGTACAACAATGTTGTTACTAGTGTTCGAAGAAGTAATGGGGACACGAATGACTTTCCGATTGGCCGATTAGAATAGGACTATATAAAGGGTCAGCTTTGAGCCCTTACCTTTTTGTCATGGTGATGGATGAGGTCACAAGGGACATACAAAGGAATATTCCTTGGTGTATGCTTTTGTAGACGATGTCAATGATTTCAAGTCGTCCGACTAATCGCGATTAGTCGCGATTAGTCGGGCTGGTCAGCAATTGGGACACGATTTGCTGGACGACTCGACTAGAAGACCTAGTCGTCCTGATCGTCCGACTAATCGTTGACTAGGGCGACTAGTCGTCCGAGTTATGTGTCCTAGTCGTCCCGGCTAGGGTTTAGTTATTGGCCCTTTTTTAGCCCATCTACAGTCTAATTTAGAGTACCCTCTCATCTCCTGTTCTAACCTAGCCGTCAACAGTCTCCAACCTGCACGCCTCCTCTCCTCTCTTGGCACCGCCCCTGCAGTACTGAACTCCTGATTGCCAGCGGCTACAGCACCCTGCGTCCCCTGCCCCTTCTCCTGCAGTCCTGCTCGCCTGCTGCACTGTTGCAGTCTCCAACCGGCGGTGGATGCGAACCAGTGACGAGATGAGCACGTCATCTGAAGGTCCCTCCTGCTCCCCCACTTCTCCCCCTAAACCCTAAATAACCCTAAACCCTAAACAATGAAGCAATATGTTACTTTGTTTATCCTAGTTGTTTGCTCGAATTTCTATAATGTATACAGGTATATTTATATATATACCTATATAAGTATAACTACTAGTCTAGGACGACCAGGGACCGACTAGGACCGACTAGGGGTCAACTAGTCGCCCTAGTCGTCGCCTAATCGCGACTAGTCGCCTGGTCGGTCCCAGGGTTCGACCAGGTGACTAGGCGACTTGAAATCATTGGACGATGTAGTGCTAGTTGATGAAAACCAGACATGAGTAAATAGGAAACTAGATGTGTGGCAAGAGAATAGAGTTTGAAGGTTTTAGAACAATAGAATTAAAACCGAATACATAATATGTGACTTCGAAGTTCAAATACTACACATGAGGAAGGAGATGTTAGTTTGGAAGGTCAAGTAGTGCTCAGGAAGGATGCCTTTCGGTATTTAGGATCAATGCTACAGAGAGATGGAGATATTGTTGAAGATGTTAGCCGCAAAATTAAAGCAGGGTGGAGGTAGTGGTGTCAAGCATCTGATGTGCTATGTGACAAGTGGGTACCACAGAAGCTAAAAGGCAAGTTTAATGACTGTGGTTAGATATGCTATATTGTATGGTGCAAAATGTTGGCCTAAAAAAGACGCCATATTCAGTAGACAAGTGTTGCGGAAATGTGTATGCTAGGTTTATGGCCATACAAGAATGAATCGAGCCTAGAACGATAATATACATGATAGGCTAGGTGTAGCAATTGAAGAAGTTTGAACATGTTCAATGGGGACCTCTAGAGGCACGAGTGCATAGTGGGATCCTAAGGCGCAATAGTAATGTGAAGACAGGCAGGGGAAGACCGAAGTTGATATGGAATGATAGAAACAGACAATAAAATGAGACTCAAAAGAACGGAATAATCTAAAGATTTAGGTTTGAAACTTTGAATAGAACCGGATGAAAAACAACTATCCACATGCTTGAACCTTGATTTATGGCTTTTGTTTTGTTTCAAGTCTAGCCTACCCCAACTTACTTGGGACTAAAAGACTTTGTTGTTGTAGTAAGATGAAATTGTGTAGCCTCTGCTTTCATGGTAGCGATCATTTTGCTGTCTGTATGTATGGACAACCTATTGTGGAAATGTTCTTAGTACTTAACAGTCTAATGCTTTCAGGTTTTGCTTACTATTTGTTAGATTGGTACTCATTATTCATAACGATATTATCGATGCAGTTAATGTAAGCGCTGGAGATGTTGCTTCTCTCATATATTTGTGGAACCCTTGGGCAATAGTCACTTGTGTGGGATCATGTACATCACCAATCGAGAATCTAATGGTTGTAATAATGATCTATGGATCCTGTTCACGTAAGACAGTCTCAATCTTGCGTTTTCATTCCTTATTTTTTCTAGTATCAAGTTAAAATCTCCAATATAAAAACTGGAAATCACACTTTTATCTCATTCTTGCTTCAGTTTCTATTTCAAAATGAATCCTGGTATTTGGCAAAGCATCATTTAGTAACATTGTCATTGAGATCGGAATATTGATCCTTGGGTAACCTAGAACTCCCAAGTTTTATGCTGGTTCATGAATCTTTGTAACTTTTTAGGTCTGGCTCCTCTTGCTGCTTTTGGATATGTTATGGCCACACACCTCTCTCTTTATCCTGCAATTCTCATAGTACCGGTCGGTACCACAACTTCTGTTTGCATTTTCCGTTTCATTCAATTGTTTGACCATATCTTCTACTAACCTGCATGGTTATACTAAAAATATAACTGTTTCAGGTCATTCTGTTGCTGGGTTATGGTCTAGATGCTCCTCCTCCAAAAGTATTTCTTATAAAGGGGTCAATTGCCAGAAAAAGTGATGTGTCAGACAATGATAAAACAAGCAGACAGAGAGTTGTTCAGCAGTTTTCATGGAAACCAGTACTTCACTTTATATTTTGGCTGTTCATCTGGTCGTGCCATGTGTTGTTATTGAGCAGCGTGATTTTGAAGAAAGTTGGTGGCCTCCACGAGATGTTTGAAAAGTAAGATGCTATAAGCTCCCTTCCAGCCTTCAGTGGGATATGTTTCCTGGAAGTCACCAAATTTGTCTCAAAATGTGCTCTAGTTTGCCCAAAGTCTTCTTCACATATAATACAGTTTTTCTTAAAGGAGTGAGGTATAACTTTGCTTAGGAGTTTTGTTCAGATATTTGCAAATCACGTCGCCCTTGTAAAGGCGGTTTTCTCTATCCTATGAGTTCATTCTCTGATATTATTCCAATAACAACTTTCTTCACTCTCTGAGCATCGTCTCATAAACAGCTCTTTTCATTTCCAATCAACTTGTTTTGTCTGTCACCTGATTATACCTGATGTGCTGTTGTTTGCAGGACGTATGGTTTTATACTTACAGTGAAGGACCTATCACCAAATATTGGTGTTTTGTGGTAAGTGTTGAGAATTTTCTAATAGAATATTTGTCATTGTCACTCAAGCATATTTCCAACGTGTCTTATGCATTTTGAGAATGACTGCAGGTACTTCTTTGCTGAAGTTTTCGACTTCTTTAGAAATTTCTTTCTTATGGTATTCAATATGAACATCATTTTTATGGTCTTACCATTGGCCATCCGATTGAAACATCGTCCGTGCTTTCTTGCATTTGTTTACACTGCAATTGTGGCAATATTGAAATCTTATCCATCAGTAAGTTTTTTTTAATCATTTTGTATGATATTTCTAATAAATTATTCTTGCATGTGCAAAATATTGCCATAGCTATCTGTTTTGTTTGCATTTGCATGCTCTATTTTTGTTTTCAATCTGTTGGTATGTGTCTTACTGTGATTTTCCCTGAAGGCTGGAGATTCAGCCCTGTATCTTGGTCTTCTGGGCTTATTTGTCAACGAATTAGCAGGTAGGTAAAAGTTTTACTTCATGTTTTAATGGCTCCTAGGAAATTAACAATGCTTTATGTTTACATCTTGCAGAAATGCAGTTCACATTCTTCTTGTTTTTTGGATATATTGGAGTCTCCCTACTTAGCCCTGTCATGCATAATCTGTGGATCTGGAGGGTCTCTCTCTTGCTCTGTGAATTGACACCATTGTTTCCTGTCATGCATAACCTGACTGGATTTCTTTTCAGGGCACTGGTAATGCAAATTTCTACTTCGCCACTGGTTTGGCTTATACTTGCCTTCAGGTAACCAAATACTCTTATCATACGTCCCCCCTCCTTTTTTTTTGTGACAATACCTACCATTCCACTACTGGCAGCTTTTCTTGCAAACAAATCTTAAAAAAAGTTATAGAACTATTAGCACGAATTTAGGATTTTGTTTTGGAGCAAACTGTTGTGGGTATTTGGCCAGATCATGTTTGTGTTGCTGGCCCAAAGCTGGGGTTGAGAACTCAATCTTGAAAATGAACTTTAAGATCCAGTATGGGAATTTATGCGTAGGGATCAAACAGGCATTTATATATGTTTTTTTTTGTTACGGACATCTATATAAAAGTTATTCGATGTATATAATGGGACATGCCTCCATTCTTTATATTGAAACTTCTTAATAAAGAAATCACTTGATCCTTGTCATCGAGTTCCAGTCGATTCTAAAATGGTGGTTTCTCTAATTTAACGGAGTCATGTCTTCCAATTCGCAGACTGTGTTGCTGGTAGAGAGTGTGAGTTCAATGATAAAGCACGACAGAAAGCTAAGGCTACTTGTTACAAGCTAATTTGGTCCTCATAATCATAAGCTCAAGTGGTGGACAGCTCCGATGCTTGCAATTCCCTACATGGTGCTCTTGATTCTTGAACACAAACAGCTCCTCATCTTGGAGTTCGTAGATGTAGCTCATATTCGATGTAGCATGTTGTACTGTAGACCCCACACTTGTACAATACTAGGACCGCAACTCTTTCAACAAAGACAATAGACAAGAAACACGGTAGGGCTCGCCCTTGGTGACTAGTAGTTGTGTTCGCTACCGAGCATTGTTGTGGAGCCTGTGATGTTCAGTGATCCAGCTTGGTTGAACTGCCCTCACGTACATTTAATTCCGTCAGTCTGATGGATCAACAAGGAAACCAACATTTGAACGTTTAACCAAGCTGATATCTAATTTTCGTTTCTTTGGGCCAGGGTCATTTGTTATCCACACGTAGCAGTTCAAGCGTACGACGCACACGTCTGCAGTTTAGAGCTCTTGTACCGCTGGGATTTAACCCTCGCAGTTGCGGTGTAATCTTTGTGTTCCACTGGGTGCCCGTGGCAGTGTTGCTGCCTGGTAGCAGTATGTACTGAACTCGATTAATGGTCAGACAGACCAACAAGATCTGTCCAGTCCCTGCTGCGGGCACTGCCTTATAGTCTACCTAACTGACACTGGTAAGTGGTAACAACCCACTGACCCACACCCACCCGTTCCATCAGGTATACGGAACCGGGATCGCATGGCATCGACAGTCGACGGCCAAGCACCAAGCAGTATTCCGTTGGTTGGTTGCGAAAAGCTGGGCGCGCGCATGCCAAGCACCAAGCACAAGCAGTATTCCGTTGGTGCCGAGGGCGAAGTAGGCGGCCAAACTGGATCGGCTGCTAATGGCCGCCGCCGATGCTGTCACCGCGTCACGTCTTTCGTCTTCAGCCAGACGGGCCGGACCGCATCGGAGCATGGATCCGGAGATCGGCGACGGAGAGTCGTCGTCGTTGTCTCATCGGCTGTGCTACTTGCAGCACCGCTGGGCGCTGGCAGCTGCTGCTGCACATACGGCACGACATGTGTTTGGTCGCTGTCTAGAATCGAGATAGCAATGACCCCGATTCTCTGCCGGGAGTTCTTTTATCACGGGATAGGTAAACTTTACTCACGATGTAAACGGGAAAAAATTATCCTCAACGGGTAAACAGGGACGGGAAACATCTCCATTCTCCGCTGAACCCGTTAAATGTACACGTGACAATATTTTTTATAATTGTTAACGATAAAAACAAATAATTACCTTATCAAAAGATCACTTATTGTATAGATGTCTTCATTTTGATGTACATATAATGGTTTCTTACATCTGACAATGTGTATAATTATCAATGTTCTGCATTAGTAACAAGTTAATAACAAGTACAATGTCTATACATTACAACGGTACACAAGACAAATATTATACTTTATCTTAACCAAAAGGCACAGAAAGATATAAGTTGAAAAGGGGTTTGACTTCTTTTTTTCGCTCGCTCGTTCAATCGTCCTTCTTTAGCTAGCGGGATGGTACTATGTCCGAGCGCTGAGTTTTGGGTGCATTGGCGAAATTTAAATTGAGCTTAGGCATTTTTAGGTGCGTGCTAGTCCCCTCACGAGTCAGCAGTATCAAGGCACAACAGCACCGGGTGTCAATCAATAGTGTTGTTCATGTTGCTAATAAGTTTTAAAGTGTTATTTTTGATAGGCTTATTCACCACTTCCTAGGCTTAGCATATCCTTACAACTCATACAATGACCCTCAAAATTGGGCCCTTTAAACTCATCCAGACATAAAATGACATCTGAGACCCTAGTGTTGTTGACTTACTCGGCCAATGAGGAAGAGCAAGGGCAGGCGGGCCACCAGGGGAAGAGCGAGAAGTCATGGGCTCATGACCGACGCTAAGGCTGAGTCCAGCAGGTCCCTGAACACGCTGCGACAGCGTGAAGTACGCGACAAGTGGGCATTGTAGAGCTCTCCAACTGATATCATCGAGTGTTGCTGCGATAAAGAGGTGAGCGCGGTAAGTGACCTGCATACTCTCTCTCTCCTCCTCGTGAACCAGCGCTCCAACAACCGCTACAATGCCTGGGAAAGTTTTCCGCACCCGTATGTTGGCGCTACTAGAAGACACATATGCGAGGTCACGTGTCTGTGCCTCGCCCACTACAGAAAGTTGACTGTTTTTGCATCCGCAACACGAGAATTGCTGGACAAGGTCTAAGGGAGTCAAGTGGGGGAGTCGCGCCCTATGAGGAAGTCATGTACGTTGTAGAGTCACAATTTTGCCGCATGTGGGAAGGACAAGGATGTGAGTTCCTTGTGGTTCCTCGCCATGAGTAGTGTGGGTGGTGAGTAGGCAGTAAAGGTGGACCTGTTACCTGTTACTTGGCGGGTAATTACTCTATTAGGGACGAGTTTGGTCATGATTTTATACCCGCGGATTTATTAATGGGAGAAAAGGAGGACCCAACGTAAAACACGTCAAAAGGAGGTCCTAGCTCAATGATCTGACTTAGGCTCCTAGCTTCTAAGTACAACTACATGCTACATAGGCCTTAGGACATATGGCAACAGTGAGCAGACAAACTAGTCAAAACAGTAAAACACGTCCAAGGCTCCAAGCTTCTACGATGTGACTCTTTGTTAATGCACAATCCAAGTGACCAAGCTGCAAGCAGGCACACGACATGTCTGCACCTGTAAGATGGAAGACGGAAGGTCGGACGTTGCCACTCGGCGCTCACCATTCGCCATAAAAGTTGGGTAGACAAACACGACTCCATCACTCTAGACGGGTACGGGTACTGTTGGGTATAAAATACCCGACATGTCCAAGTATGGGTATGGATATTAGAACGGGGAGTTTTTAGTCTAACTGGGCCGGGTCTAAGGTAAGAAAAACCGATGGGTCTTCACTCGTTGCCATCTCTAGTAGGTAGCCATGGATTGCGAGGACGAGCCTGGAGGAGGTCCACAAGGTGGGGGCTTTGAAAGGGAATTAGGCTTACACCTATTTCCTAATTGATTTTGGTGGTTGAATTGCCCAACACAAATAATTGGACTAACTAGTTTGCTCTAGTCTATAAGTTCTACAGGTGCCAATGGTTCACAATAAGTCAATAAAAAGACCAAGAAAGGGTTCAAGAAGAAAGGAGCAAAGGAAACTGTCGGGGACCATAATTAGGGGTACCCTCAAGACGCCTAATTCTCAGCTGGTAACCCCCATCAGCATAAAGCTGCAAAGGCCTGATGGGTTTGATTAAGTCAGGGATCAGTCCACACGAGTGACTTGACCACGCCACGCCCGAGCCTAGCCTCGGGCGAGGGCAGCCGACCCTAAGATGACTCCGTCTCGCCTGAGGTCTCCTCTTTCACGGCAGGCGCATCCCCGGCTCGCCCTAGGCCCCGCCTCCGATAAGGAGAAACCCTGACTAAATCACCGCACCAACCGACCGAGTCACCAGGGCGTTTAACGCAAAAGGTAAGACCGACGGGCGGCCAGACTTCGCCAGTGGTGCCATAGGAGACTCCGCCCGACCCAGGGCTCGGACTCAGGCTAAGGCCTCGGAAGACGGCGAACTCCGCTCCGCCCGACCCAGGGCTCGGACTCAGGCTAAGGCCTCGGAAGACGGCGAATTCCGCTCCGCCCGACCCAGGGCTCGGACTCAGGCTAAGGCCTCGGAAGACGGCGAACTCCGCTCCGCCCGACCCAGGGCTCGGACTCAGGCTGAGGCCTCGGAAGACGGCGAACTCCGCTCCGCCCGACCCAGGGCTCGGACTCAGGCTAAGGCCTCGGAAGACGGCGACCTCCGCCTCGCCCGACCCAGGGCTCGGACTCCGCCTCGGCCTCTGCCGAATAATCTCCGCCTCGCCCGACCAGGGCTCGGACTCTGTCTCTGTCTTGCAGGACGGACTCGGCCACAGCCTCGGAGGAGCCTCCACGACGCCCGACCTAGGATACGAGACCGCCACGTCAACAGGAAGCGTCATCATCACCCTGCCCTGAGCCGACTTGGGTCGCAGAGAACAAGACCGGCGTCCCATCTGGCCAGCTATGCCAGATAGGCCATGATGGCGCCCCGCTAGATCATGACGACGGCGGCTCCCAGCTCCCTTACGAAAGCAGGAGAACGTCAGCAAGGACCCAGCCACCTCGACAGCTGTCCCCCCGTCCGGCTCCGTTATTCCTCCAACAGCCACGACGCCACTCCAACAGGGTGCCACGATCTCTCTGGCTGCCACCTGGGCATGTACATAGGGCGCTAGCTCTCCCTCGCTAGACACGTAGCACCTTGCTACACCCCCGTCTTGTACACCTGGACCCTCTCCTTACGACTATAAAAGGAAGGGCCAGGGCCTTCTTGAAAAAGGTTGGCCTCGCGGGGACGAAAGGCAGGGGCAGGCGCTCTCTCGGGGCCGCCCTCTCCCTTCACCTCGTGCGGACGCTTGTAACCCCCTACTGCAAGCGCACCCGACCTGGGCGCGGGACGAACACGAAGGCCGTGGGAATTTCTCCGACTCCCTCGCGATCCGGCTCCGGCCACCGACCTCTCTCTCACTCCGTTCCCCCCTTTGCGCTCGCTCCACGCGCTCGACCCATCTGGGCTGGGGCACGCGGCACTCTCACTCGTCGGCTCGAGGACCCCCCGGTCTCGGAACGCCGACAGTTGGCGCGCCAGGTAGGGGCACGCTGCGTGTTGACGTCCGATTTCCCGTCAAGCTCCAGATGGGCAGTCTCCAACAACCTCTTCAACCCGGGACGGTGCTCCGTTTCGGGAACCTCGAGTTCATCTCGCTCGACGGCGACTACGACATGATACTCCTTCCACCGCCGCGCGACGGCGACATTGATGGCGGACAGCCCGCCCGCTGGCGGCGGAATCGACGACGTCTTTCCCGCGTAGGGGAAGGACAACTTTCGAGCTCGCCCCATCCTCTCCCTCGCCATCGGAGGAGGAGGAGGCAGGGCAACCGGGGCCGAGCGGGAGGTCGCGCTCCGACGGCTGTCGGGCAAATCGACGTCCCCGGCGCCTCGACGGAGGACACGCCAAGCGTCGCCCTCGCGTTCAAGGCAGACGCGAGCGCCATCCCCCCGCAACACGTCGACTCCGAGCAAGTGGACGACGCCAGCACGCTCACGGAAGGCCTGCAGGACGTCACCCTCGGACCCAAGACGACGACGCGGTCAGCCCCCGACGCGACTTCATCGCTCCTCGTCGACAAAAAGGTATCGACTGCTACCCATCTTTCGTTATTTCGACTCGGCCTCAGCCCGCCTGGCGATCTCGCTTTGGCGGGCGCTCACATTGAGGCGAGTGCAACCTCTCTGGGGTTTCCTGTGCGGTCGCCTTGGGACCGATTGACGGGTGTCTCGACCTACGGACCCTCTGGGTCCGAGGAAGACGACGACCCCAGCATCTGCTGGGATTTCTCCGGATCTGGCAACCCTAGTGCCATGCGGGACTTCATGACCGCATGTGACTACTGCCTCTCCGACTGTTCCGACGGCAGCCGCAGCCTTGGCGACAAGGACTGCGGCCTGAGTCGCGAATGTTTCCACATCGAGCTAGGGGATCCCTCCGGAGGCGGCTGTCTCGGCATGCCGGAGGATGGTGATCCCCCTAGGCCAGCGCCTCGCGCTGACATCCCGCGGGAGCTAGCTGTGGTCCCCGCTTCGGCGGGAGGTCACGACCCACAGCTCGAGCAAGTCCGCGGGGCGCAGGCCGGGTTCGATGAAGGAGCAGGAGCGCTCGAGGCAATCCGTCAGAACATCGGGCAGGTATGGGCGAGCCAACCCCCGGCCGGAGGAATACGTCACTTGCCCCAAGGTCTCCAGCACCGCATCGCCAACGATGCCAGGGACAAACCGCCACCCGCATCCGGCGGGACTGGCCAGGACCTGGTCGCTGCAGCAATGCTCCTCCGCGCGATGCCGGAGTCATCAACCACCGAGGGACGGCGGATCCAGGGAGAACTCAGGCATCTCCTGGAAGGCGCTGCGGCCCGGCGGGCAGAGAGCTCTGCCTCTCGAAGGCGGGGATACACCCCGGACCCTCGTGCCGCGACTTCCCGACTCACGCGGGAAGCCTCGGTCTTCACCGGGCGCACGCGCAACACCGCGCCTGCGGCCCCGGGCCACCTCGGCGAGGAGCACCCTCATCGTGACCGTCGGGCACGCCTCGACGAAAGGGTGCGCCGAGGCTACCACCCCAGGCGTGGGGGACGTTATGACAGCGGGGAGGATCGAAGTCCCTCGCCCGAACCACCCGGTCCGCAGGTCTTTAGCCGAGCCATTCGGCGGGCGCCGTTTCCGCCCCGATTCCGACCCCCGACTACTATCACGAAGTACTCGGGGGAGACGAGACCGGAATTGTGGCTTGCAGACTACCGCCTGGCCTGCCAGCTGGGTGGGACGGACGATGACAACCTCATCATCCGAAACCTCCCCCTATTTCTCTCCGACACCGCTCGCGCCTGGTTGGAGCACCTGCCCCCGGGGCAGATTTCCAACTGGGAGGACCTGGTCCAGGCCTTCGCCGGGAACTTCCAGGGCACGTACGTGCGCCCCGGGAATTCCTGGGACCTCCGAAGCTGTCGGCAATTGCCGGGAGAGTCCCTTCGGGACTACATCCGGCGGTTCTCGAAGCAGCGCACCGAGCTGCCCAACATCACCGACTCCGATGTCATCGGCGCGTTCCTCGCTGGCACCACCTGCCGCGACCTGGTGAGCAAGTTGGGTCGCAAGACCCCCACCAGGGCGAGCGAGCTGATGGACATCGCTACCAAGTTCGCCTCCGGCCAGGAGGCGGTAGAGGCCATCTTCCGAAAGGACAAGCAGCCCCAGGGCCGCCCGTCGGGAGATGCTCCCGAGGCGTCTGCTCCGCGCGGCGCCAAGAAGAAAGGCAGGAGGAAGTCGCAAGCGAAACGCGACGTTCCCGATGCTGACCTTGTCGCCGCCGCCGAGCGCAAGAACCCTCGGAAACCCCCCGGAGGTGCAAACCTCTTCGACAAGGCACTCAAGGAGACGTGCCCCTACCATCAGGGGCCCGTCAAACACACCCTCGAAGAATGCGTCATGCTTCGGCGTTACTTCCATCGGGCCGGGCCACCCGCCGAGGGTGGCAAGGCTCACGACGACGAAAAAAGGGAGGATCACCAACCAGGAGAGTTCCCCGAGGTCCGCGACTGCTTCATGATCTACGGAGGGCATGTGGCGAATGCCTCGGCTCGGCATCGTAAGCAAGAGCGTCGGGAGGTCTGCTCGGTGAAGGTGGCGGCGCCAGTCTACCTAGACTGGTCCGACAAGCCCATCACCTTCGACCAGGACGACCACCCCGACCACGTGCCGAGCCCGGGGAAGTACCCGCTCGTCGTCGATCCTGTCATTGGCGACGTCAGGCTCACCAAGGTCCTGATGGATGGGGGCAGCTGCCTCAACATCATCTATGCCGAGACTCTCAAGCTCCTGCGCGTCGACTTGTCGTCCGTCCGAGCAGGCGCTGCGCCCTTCCACGGGATCATTCCCGGGAAGCGTGTCCAGCCCCTCGGACAGCTCGACCTCCCTGTCTGCTTCGGAACACCCTCCAACTTCCGAAGGGAGACTTTGACGTTCGAGGTGGTCGGGTTCCGAGGGACCTACCACGCGGTGTTGGGAAGGCCATGCTACGCGAAGTTCATGGCCATCCCCAACTACACCTACCTGAAGCTCAAGATGCCGGGCCCCAACGGGGTCATCACCGTCGGCCCCACGTACAAACACGCATTCGAGTGCGATGTGGAGTGCGTGGAGTACGCCGAGGCCCTCGCCGAGTCCGAGGCCCTCATTGCCGACCCAGAAAGCCTCTCCCGAGAGGTGCCGGATGGGAAGCGGCATGCCGGCAACTTCGAGCCAGCGGAGACGGTTAAGGCCGTCCTTCTCGACCACAGTGGCGACGCCTCCAGGCGTGTCCGGATCGGCTCTGGGCTCGGCCCTAGATAGGAAGCAGTGCTTGGCGGCTTCCCTCGCGCAAACATTGACGTGTTTGCATAGGGTCCCTCGGGCGTGCCCGCCATGCCGGGGATGTCACCCAGCACTCGCCGCATATCTGGGCAGGAGCCTGACTCGCCAAACGGCCTCTGCGCGAACGACACCCGGGGGCTGCGCCCTTCCCCCACTCATACATACGAATCAATTATCAAGGAAGGGTCGGCCTCGCCCCGACAGAGCCCGACCCTCCCTCGGGGGCTAAAAAAGGGGGGAACCCCTCTCATCGGGTTCGAACGTACCGCTCCGCGTCAGAAAAGCTCTTTTTTCGGCCGAGAAGGGTTTTCCGCGTTCTCCCGGATGCGCCAGAAACAGAGTCCTGAGGAGCGAGTTGGGGTACGAGTAGAGTGGCGAGACCGACTGAGCTGGGGAGCACCTATGCTTCCGGGCTAGGGACGCCTCGCTCGTCGCCTGCCGCGAAAAAGAACCCAGCTCGGGAAATCACCCTGTTGTCGACACTACGGGCCAGGCGCTAAAATCGAAACGAAAAGAAGCACGACTTCACGAAAGAAGGAGTAAAATGTTCAGGCCCCAGTGGCCACGGCAAATCACACACCCATCAGAAATTGTCCCAACTAAAATCAGGCGTCGCCTCGGGCAGGAGCCGCGCCCTCAACTCCGCCCCCGCCGTCGGTAAAGCCCACCTCCGCTTCCGGTGGCGGCGCAGGAGGAAGGATCTCCGCTTCGAAGACGGTCGCCAGCGACGCGCTCGGACCCGCAGCGACCGCGTCGAGCCGCTGAATCTCCGCCAGGGCTGCCTCGTCCTCGTCAGGCAGACAGTACCCCTCACTGACCCGCTCCAAGTCCACGACGTAGTGGGAAGCGAGCACGGCGAAGGCCCGCCTGACGCCGTGGTGCAGCGCCCCACGGACTTTGCCACGCACGTAATCGCCAAGGGCTTGAAGACGGCTTTGGGGAGAGCTCCCTGAAGGGACGTCGCCGGGACCGAGTTTCCGATAGACCTCCGAGACGGCCTCGGACATAGCCGCAAGATCGGCCTCCCTTTGCTCAGCAGCCCCGTCGAGCGCCTCGGCAAGAGCCTTGGCAGACTCATCGAGGGCAGACTCGAGCTCTGCGAACAACCAGAAGAAAGATCTCAAACCCAAGCGGAAGAAACGGACAGGATTGAGAACCGAGGACGGTCGAGCCATACCTCTGGCTCGAACGTGCTGCTCCGAGGCTGCGACTTGGGCTGCGACCAGATCGGCCGCAAGGATCTGGGCCCGGCTCTCAGCTTCGGCAGCTCGGCCCCGAGTTTGGTCCCGCTCCTCGGCAACCTGGGCAAGCTCCGTGCGCGCTGCCGCCGCCTCGGCCTTCAGGTCAGCACAAAGCAACTGGAGGTCCGCTATCTTAGCGTCTTGCTGAGAGAGGCGCACGGTAGCCCCGGCGAGCGAAGTCCTCAGGGACCGCAGTGAGCCCCAGACGACGGCCTCGCGGCGAATGAACGATGACTTGGCGGCGCTCCGGTCCGTCAGGTCCTGGAAAGGAAAACAAGATTTCACGACGAACGCCTCGTTCGCGGAAGCAAGAAGGTATGTCTGAAACCATTACCTGAAGGATTTTGGGGACGTCCCCGCAGAGAACCTCCAGCGACGATCGGAGCAACCCCACTGTCGCCTCAGCACGCTTGCGGAGCTCGTCCCAGGACTGGTCCTCCTCTTCGTCGTCAAGAACGAAGATGGGGTCCGAAGCCTCGCGGGTCCGGAATCGGAGCAACTGGCCCCGGGCCTCGGGGCCCCGCCCCACAACGACAAGGCTGCCGCCCGCCTGGGAACGCTGCGCATCCGCGCCCACCTCTTCCGAGGCCTCGGGCGCCGACGCCGCGGCCGTCCCGACGTCGGCGCCGACTGGGTGCTCTCCGACCGGAACGGTGCCGGTTGCGGTAGCGGCAGACACCGGCATGGCCAACATGGCTGGCGAGCTCGTGACCGCATCGGCGCTGGCCGCCTCCCCGGTCACGGTGGCCACCTCAGCAGAGGAGCCCACCTCGGGGACCTGCTCCCCCGAAATACGCGACGCCTGAGCCCCGCGCTGCGGGGCACCCTGCGAAAGGGTCGGCTGAGCGGGAGAGCCCGAGGTGGCGCCAGCTGCCTGGACAAACGCCGTCTTGAGGGCCTTCCGAGGCGCCAGGTCGGTGGGGCCATGGCTCCGTTTGCTGAAGAAAACGAGTAAGGGAAGATTACGGCCCGTACATATGGATGAAGCGCCGGGACGGAAAGATTCCAAGGTACCTACCCGCTCCGGATCATGATCCACGGCGTCTGGGGGGAGGTCTCCTGGCTCCCGCTTCCTGGAACCACCGCCGTGGTCCGCTTCACCAACAGCCCCGGCGCCGCCCTCGCCTCGGACACCCCCGAGGCCCGGGTGGCGGACTGCCCAGGCACCGCCATGACAACCTGAGGACCGCTCCCGCATGCCGCCGGCGCGGGCAACAGCTCCCGAGGAACGGACCCCTCGGCTCGGCTCCCTGGAGTGACGTCAGCTCCCCCAGCCGGGGAGACGAGAACCCTCTCGGGTTGCCCCTGCTCCTCAGGTCGGGGATCCGGCACCTCGGCACCAGGGACCGACGATGTAGGCCCGCTCGGGGGCTGGCTCGACGACCCCCGGCCACATCCCAAGCCGGGGCTGAGGCCGAGACGTGCGGCCATGTCGTCCTCCTCCTCTTCATCATCGACGTCGTCGTCATCGTCGGACGTCTCCGGCGACGGCTCCCTGGGAAGCCCTTCCCTCTCCTGCTGACGGCGGCGTTTCTCCAGGGCGTCTCGAGCCCGCCTCCGCCTGCGGGCCCGAGCCTTCTCCGCGTCCTTCTTCTTCTTCTCCTCCTCCGCGGCGACCCGCCTCGCCGCCCGACCCACCGCGTCCTCCGGGACCGGCGGCAGGGAGGGTTTGTGCCGCCCCACCTCCTAAAAAGGGGGGGGGAAAGGAAATCGATAGTCAGAATCGGGAGCGACCCGGTATATGAAGAAGGAAAGGACGAGCACTCACCAGAGCGACGCACCCCTGGTCGGGGCGCATTCGAGGCTGGGAGAGGGCATGGGGGTCCGGCTTCCCCATCGCGACCGACACCCGCCGATAGAGGGCGTCGTGGGGAAGAGGATCAGGGGACATCCGTGACCCCTCCCAGTCGGCCTCCTGGGTCATCTCCCAAAGCGGCAACCGCCGCTCCGCCAGGGGAAGCACCCTCCGGCGGTGGATGGCGGCAACCACTCCCGCGACGGTGAGCCCTTCCTCCCGCAACACCTTCAGAGCCTGGAGAAGAGGTTCGAGTTTCTTCTGCCTCTCATGTGGAGTCCCGTGACGCCAGGCGTCGGGGGCGGCGGTGACGACCCGCTGAGAGAACGGCGGGAGCGACTCTCCGTCATTCCGGAGATAGAACCACCGGCGCTGCCAGCCCTTGTTTGAGGACGAAAGGACGGCAGGGATATACTGCAACGCCCGTGACTGCCTCAGCAAAAGGGTGCAGCCGCCGGCCCGCACTGCCGCACGGACCTTCCTCTCCCCCGTCGACGAAGCAAAAAGCTCAGCAAAGAAGAGGTGAGTCCACAAATCCCAATGGGGGGCGATCCCCAGATACCCCTCGCACACCGCTACAAAGATAGCGGCTTGTGCGATGGAGTTGGGGGTAAGATTGTGTAGTTCCACCCCGTAGTGGAACAGGATGGCCCGCATGAAGCGGCTCGACGGCATTCCAAACCCCCGCTCATGGAAGGAGATGAAGCTCACGACATACCCCGGCGGAGGGGACGGAGCAGCTTCGCCCGAGGGAGGGATCCATTCCGGCCGCTCCTTATCGGTGAGGGGGCGGAGCAAACCCTCGTCGACGAGGTCCCCCAGGTCACCCGCCGTCACCGTGGAGGAGGGCCACGGGTCGCGCGGCGAGAGGATGGTCACCCGGTCGGCCATCGCCAAGGCAGAAGGAATGGCGGCGTGAAGAACAGGGGAAGGCGGTTTCCTTTTCCTGGCTAGATCTCTCAGGTTGCAAAAAACCTGAGAAGAAGGCGAAAAGTGGAGTCGAGAATCGTCACAGGACCCTCTCAGGGGTACATAAAGGACCCAGGGCGAGACGGTTCCAACGCATCGCCCGAACCAGACGCGCGGTTCAAAAAACGCGAAGCGAAACAGCCGTCCCTCGAACGGCTCGCGCACGCAACGGCAACCTCACCAACTACTCACCCCAGCGCATTAACTCCACGGCGAAATAGGTGACGTTTCTGGCAGGGGCAGCTGGCGGCGCTTCGCCTCCGCCAAAAACGGCCACGCCGAGAAAGGTACGCCACGAAGTTCAATTTCGAATCCCTTTTTCCCTTTTCCTTCTTTCTCTATCTCTTGCAACAGGGACCGAGAAGGGGGATAACCCCAAAGGGATCCTTCCCCGTGAAGGAACTAGGCCCCGAGCCTCCCTACTGATCAGGGGTTCGAAGGCTGGCCCCCCGAAGGGTTCAACAGCCGCCTCAGATCGCGTGGGCCCGACACCCACTACTGGTCAGGGGTTCGAAGGTCGGCCCCCGAAAGGTTCCATGACCGCCTCAGGCTACTAGGGCTCCGTGCCCCCTACTGATCAGGGGTTCGAAGGCTGGCCTGTCGAAGGGTTCACAGCCGCCTCAGACGCCGAGCGAGGGATGACCAGGGGTACGTTCGATACATAACCGAGGCTCGGGCTGCGCTCCCGAGGTACCCTAGGACATTTCCGAGACTGGCGGGAACGACTCTGTAACGGAATCCCATCGGAGGGAGGCAACGAGCCCTCGGACCCCGTCGCTAGGGGACCGGGTCCGGCAGATCACCCGCAGGTACTTTTGGGCGTGCCTCCGGGCCCCTAGCCGACCCCTAACGAACGGGGCACGGACGTCCACTCGGATTACCCGATCGCAGCTCACCGGAGACACCATGTTCGGTGCCCATCGAGGGTAACATGGCGCACTCCCCCCCTCCTCCTTGCGGAAAGGCGACGTAGGGGCGTATAGAAAAAGTCGAGTCTGACCCTGATCGTTCTCTCGCTCCGTGCGAAGGCTCGGGGGCTGCTCTCGCAAACCCGGCTCCGGCCGAACCGTTGACAGCGTCAACATACCAGCCCGAGAACTTGGGCCCCGACAGTGCACCTGGGTTACGCCCTGCTCGCATGAGGGAACCGCTAGTCACGCCGAAGCATTACGCAAGGCATTAAGACCTCGAAGGAGTGAAACCACTCCTCCGAGGCCTCGGGGGCTACACCCGGCGGGTGCGCTCGCGCGCACCCACCGGAACAAGGTACCTCCGAGAAAGGCTGGTCCCCTTGCAAAAAAGTGCGATGCAAGCCTCCAAGCGAGTGTTAACACTCTCTTCGAGGCTCGGGGGCTACTGTCGGGGACCATAATTAGGGGTACCCTCAAGACGCCTAATTCTCAGCTGGTAACCCCCATCAGCATAAAGCTGCAAAGGCCTGATGGGTTTGATTAAGTCAGGGATCAGTCCACACGAGTGACTTGACCACGCCACGCCCGAGCCTAGCCTCGGGCGAGGGCAGCCGACCCTAAGATGACTCCGTCTCGCCTGAGGTCTCCTCTTTCACGGCAGGCGCATCCCCGGCTCGCCCTAGGCCCCGCCTCCGATAAGGAGAAACCCTGACTAAATCACCGCACCAACCGACCGAGTCACCAGGGCGTTTAACGCAAAAGGTAAGACCGACGGGCGGCCAGACTTCGCCAGTGGTGCCATAGGAGACTCCGCCCGACCCAGGGCTCGGACTCAGGCTAAGGCCTCGGAAGACGGCGAACTCCGCTCCGCCCGACCCAGGGCTCGGACTCAGGCTAAGGCCTCGGAAGACGGCGAATTCCGCTCCGCCCGACCCAGGGCTCGGACTCAGGCTAAGGCCTCGGAAGACGGCGAACTCCGCTCCGCCCGACCCAGGGCTCGGACTCAGGCTGAGGCCTCGGAAGACGGCGAACTCCGCTCCGCCCGACCCAGGGCTCGGACTCAGGCTAAGGCCTCGGAAGACGGCGACCTCCGCCTCGCCCGACCCAGGGCTCGGACTCCGCCTCGGCCTCTGCCGAATAATCTCCGCCTCGCCCGACCAGGGCTCGGACTCTGTCTCTGTCTTGCAGGACGGACTCGGCCACAGCCTCGGAGGAGCCTCCACGACGCCCGACCTAGGATACGAGACCGCCACGTCAACAGGAAGCGTCATCATCACCCTGCCCTGAGCCGACTTGGGTCGCAGAGAACAAGACCGGCGTCCCATCTGGCCAGCTATGCCAGATAGGCCATGATGGCGCCCCGCTAGATCATGACGACGGCGGCTCCCAGCTCCCTTACGAAAGCAGGAGAACGTCAGCAAGGACCCAGCCACCTCGACAGCTGTCCCCCCGTCCGGCTCCGTTATTCCTCCAACAGCCACGACGCCACTCCAACAGGGTGCCACGATCTCTCTGGCTGCCACCTGGGCATGTACATAGGGCGCTAGCTCTCCCTCGCTAGACACGTAGCACCTTGCTACACCCCCGTCTTGTACACCTGGACCCTCTCCTTACGACTATAAAAGGAAGGGCCAGGGCCTTCTTGAAAAAGGTTGGCCTCGCGGGGACGAAAGGCAGGGGCAGGCGCTCTCTCGGGGCCGCCCTCTCCCTTCACCTCGTGCGGACGCTTGTAACCCCCTACTGCAAGCGCACCCGACCTGGGCGCGGGACGAACACGAAGGCCGTGGGAATTTCTCCGACTCCCTCGCGATCCGGCTCCGGCCACCGACCTCTCTCTCACTCCGTTCCCCCCTTTGCGCTCGCTCCACGCGCTCGACCCATCTGGGCTGGGGCACGCGGCACTCTCACTCGTCGGCTCGAGGACCCCCCGGTCTCGGAACGCCGACAGAAACCGAAGTGCTCCCTGGTCTGGCGCACCGGACAGTGTCCGGTGCACCAGGGAAGAACGACTTCAAACTCTTCACCTTCGGGTTTCCCAGGCGCACCTCTGCTAAAATTCACCGGACTGTCCGGTGTGCCACCGGACTGTCCGGTGCACCAGCGGAGCAACGGCTATCTGCGCGCAACGGTCGACTCTGCAAAGTGAACAATAGAATTCAGATGTCAGAGCAGCGAGTCAGAGGGGCACCGGACTGTCCGGTGTGCCACCGGACTGTCTGGTGCCACATGAGGACAAAGCCTCCAACGGTCGACCAGCTCCAACCCTGGCGAACAGGCTGACGTGGCGGCTCACCGGACACTGTCCGGTGCGCCCATCGCCAGCAAGCTTCTCCAACGGCCATATTGTGTTTGGTGGCTATAAATACCACCCCAACCGGCCACTTCAAAGTGTGGGAGTCCAAGAAACATTCCAAGTCATCTAGTTGACATACTCAAGCCCTCCCGACCACATATATTCATTGATCCATCCTATACACAAGATTTAGATCACTACAACCCACACAAGTGCCACAAAAGCGAGAGCAAGCAAAAGAAAGCCTCTCGTGTGATTTAGCTCTAGTGCCTTGTGAGACTCATTGAGAGATAGTGTGTGCTACATCTTTGTGTTCATTTGTGCGTGGAGTTTTGACTCCCATTGAACTTCCTCCAAAGTTTTGGAGGCTTGTAAAAGCTAGCAAGAGACACCAAAGAGTGTGGTGGTCCTTGCGGGATCGAGAGTGATCCTTAAGAAGAAGAAGAGCTCGCCGATCCTTGTGTGATCGGTGGAGAGAGGGAAAGGGTTGAAAAAGACCCGTCCTTAGTGGACTCCTCAACGGGGACTAGGCCTTCGAGGGCCGAACCTCGGTAAAACAAATCACCCGTGTCATTTGTGTTTATTGCTTGTGATTTGTTTGCTTTCCCTTACTCTAAGTTTTCTTGTGCTATTATTTGTTAATATCATTTGGTGTTGCTTCAAGTTAAATTCTCATTTAGTGAAGCAACACTTCGCAAGAAACAACTTGACTTATTGCTCTTCTCATTTAAGCCTTCTTGCTTTATTATCATAGACTTATTAGTTGTATTATCTTATCAATTTCGCATTATTTGAAAGCAATACTCTTTTCAAGCAAGGACTTAGTTTTTATACTCCGATAATTGTATATCTTGTTCTAACCACTAATCAAGGGATCTAGTTGGGGGATAAAGTTTTAATTTTCAGGTTCCGCCTATCCACCCCCCTCTAGGCGACTTTGAATTGGTATCGGAGCTAGGCACTTCATCTTGAGTCTAACAACTCGAAGTGATGGCTCGTAGAAGATCCCATAAGGACAAGAAGACCCAAGAGAACAAGGAGGTAACTCTTGAGATATTACTTTCCGATTGTTCTAATTATGATTCATGGTCTACTAGGGTGATAAATGCTTTTAGAACGGTAGATCCACAACTAGAACAAATTTTAGACAAGAGTATGATTCCTCCTAACTATGCTAGGGAAAATGCCTCCGAAGAAGATTTAAGATGTATACGCTTAAACTATCTAGCTTATGACATCTTAAGTAAATCCCTTAGCAAAGAAGATTATCATGCCTTCATAATAAAATATGACAAACCTATTTGTGATGTGCATGATATTTGGACTAGAATTAAAAGCAAATTTGATAAGTCCAAACATGATAGTTCATTTTGTGCCTCTACTTCCTTTGGTATTTGTGATACTAACCTTTGCAAGGAAGAAGAAGAAAATGAACGATGGAGACCAAACGATGAATCCACCTCTCCAAAAGGTTTGTCTTCCCATTTCGATTCCCACATATGTTGTGTGGCTAATGAAAATGATAGCGGAAGAACAAATGAGGATGGGGAGGAAGAAAGAAGCTTCTTGCATCTCTACGCTCGCCTAAGCCAAGAAGATAAGGCGGTCATGCTCAAACTTCTAGAAAGAGCGAGAGAGCAAAGCGAAGCTCGTCAAAGGCTAGAAGATGTTCTCTCCATGAAAATGCTACACTTTGACGAGTTGACTAAAGAACATGAGGAGCTAAAGTGCTCTCATGTTGATTTGGTCCAAAGGTATCAAACTATTTCAATTGAGCAATATAACTCTTTACATTGTGAAAGGGAATTAGGCTTACACCTAGTCCCTAAATAATTTTGGTGGTTGAATTGCCCAACACAAATATTGGACTAACTAGTTTGCTCTAGTGTATAAGTTATACAGGTGCAAAAGGTTCACACTCAGCAAATAAAAAGAACAAGTTTTAGATTCAACAAAGGAGCAAAGAGGCAACCGAAGGCACCTCTGGTCTGGAGGCACCGGACTGTCCGGTGTACACCGGACAGTGTCCGGTGCGCCAGAGGATTCCAACTCGAACTCGCCACCTTCGGGAATTTCACAGGCCGCTTCGCTATAATTCACCGGACTGTCCGGTGTGTGGCGAAACTGCCCGAATTATTCCAACTTAAGTGCCTAAGTCCGACCTTAGAGGCTAGACCACACTTAAATGGGAATAACCCGTCAATCCCTCGGATCTAGTCCGACACGGCCACCGACAGGATCAAGTACCACAGTCTCACTCGATGGTGAGCCACAGAGCAAATACAATAAAGCATAAAACCATACATGGAAGAGTATTAAATTATTACATCACCATTGTCACCATCGGAGTTTTCGCAAAAGTAGCCATCATTGTTTTTGAAGTGCAGCGGAATTAAACTAACGACAAATAAATGGAGAGATGGGGAAGCCTATCCCATCACTCCTCATGCTCCTCCTCAGCCGAGGCAGGGTCCCACTCGACAGTCCAACCCGGTGGCAGGGTGGATGGCCAAGTCACTCCAGCAACCATGTCCTCCAGAGAACCTGTAAAATTATGCCACAAGCAAGGCTGAGTATACTAATACTCAGCTAGACTTACCCGGTGTGAGGAGTCTATACTCCTCTACCTCTAGACATGCAGCTGTTTGGCTGTGGGGGTTCGGTTGCCAAAAGCACTAGCTGAGTTTCTAAATCAAGATTTTATTTTAATCAAAATTAAGTGTGACTCTCTTAAGGCTAAAAATGTACTGTCTATTCATACATAGTCGCAAGCATTATTAGCAATCAACAGTTTGTATCATCTCAACACAGTTCCACTTGTTACTCAATGTAGCAGCATGGATCAAGCAGTCTCATTAGCTGCGAGAAACAGACGATTCGAATCGAGTTTTTATCCTTGCAAGGTAAACCTAAACACACGGCATGTAGGGGCACTCCGTCCCCACACACACCAATCGTCCCCATCGATTCCCTGGCAACAGAAAGGGGCTCACCGCCTTGGCGTACAATGCCCCACTGACCCCGACTGGCCGTCGTGCAGTGACCGCACTTGTACCCACCATAACCGGAATGGGAGACTATGTCTCAGGCCGCGTGAGGAGGGCAATCTGCGGGCAGGTTCACTTAGGTACTAGGCTTACCGATTTACCATATTTCTCGGTATGTGTTTAGTACGTTCAAACGCTTGACTCACGGTACCACACCTTAATCCTTAATCAACTTTTAATCCCGTGAACAACCAATCCCCATGGATTGTTGCCCACAAACCACATCAATATGATAGGAAAGTGGATACAACCAATTCCTGACCTCGCGCGAGTGCTAGAAAAATCACTCGACTTCTACCGAGATCCTAATTAGTAAAGCAGCTACTCGACTTAATATACTAGTATTCATCTCATTAGGATTCCTGAGATCATGCAACTAGGGTTCCAAACAATTCCTACACCTAAGTGCACAATCAATCCTACAATCATTAAGTGAAGTAAAATAGCCTAAATAACAGGTTATGCATAAAACCGGGGCTTGCCTTCCAAAGCAGTGGCAGGCAGGTCCTCTGGTGCAGGCTCTGGTGCTGGGTCGGGGACAACCTCCTGGGCAGCTCCTTGCTCCGGCACGAGGACGTACTCTCCGTCAGCAAGATTACAGTCTATCGAAATGCAATGAACATGTATGTCATGATTATGCAAAATTTAAGAATATTAAGCTGCAGAATTTAAGTCAAGAATTTACTTAGGGATCCTTGGCTACGAGGGGCTTTTAGTGGTATACATAGACTTATTACCTTTTAGGTTTAAGTTTTCTGTTAAGATAACATATTGGATTTGTATTGCCTTTATAGGTTTTAGTGGACAATTATAAAGGTCCTAGGAAGACATTAAATCCCATCATCTATTTTTCTTCCTTAATTTCCATCCAAGGTTTCTAGTAGGGGTTTGAACTAGGACAGTAGTTTAAAAATTTCCAAAAATTTTGTAAAAATTACAGTGGGTTGTTACTGGCTATACTAGCTTGTTTTGATAGTTTGAGGCTTAAAGTATAAAAGCTAAGCTTTAAACTAAAAATAACAATGGTTAGGCAAAATGGGCCACTTTACACTACAAGTCCTTTATTAAAGTGGTTTCTGATCTAATGGTTATTTTTGCTGGCCTCTAGTAGTGATAAAAAGCTCTTGTACCAAAAATGGCAGAGAGCAACATAGTGGTTAATTAATGATGAATTTCTAAACTTTGGTGTACAAAGGGTGATTAGAACTAACTTGTTATTTGAAAAAATATCAAACAACAGATTTCAGATTTTTCTTAAGTTCTTATTATCCAAACATTTGTTATCCTAAGGTTTGGGGAGGTTTCACCTTAGGGGTATCCTTGTATGGCTTTTCTAAGTTATCCCTATTTTCTTCATTTAAAAGGTATCTTGGTTATCTTACACTACAACAAGGTATGATACATTTTTCCAGTGAATTATATTGACTAAGTATCCTAACAAAAATAGGTGTGCTCTCTGGTTCATCATTTATAGCACTTTTTCTATTTTCCTTAAACTTAAGCATATTATAGAATAAGGGGTTAAAACTATCTTAATGTAATGGACAGAGAGGTTTAACATTTTTAACTAGGTTAGTGGGTAGATATAAACTTCTCCAAATTTTTCTAACCCTAGTTAAATAGTGCAACTATTTTTCTTGCTATTATTAAGCTTTTTTGCCAAAACTGAAAATAAATCAGAACCTTATATTTTTCTCTAGTTCATATGGGGTTTTATATTTTTCTTAGACAGGTTACATTATTTAGAGTCTGGCAAAATTGGTTTGACTAAATTTGGACGATTTAAACAGAAGTTATGCATTTTCAAAGTTGCTGTCCAATTTAAAAACAGATTTAATTAAGGTTTTCTGGAAAAACCAGTTTGCACCGAGACCCCTGGGGTTAAACTGATTCAACATTCACAGATCTACCCTCGGACCACTATTCATGCGAGTCTTGGGCTTTACACTTAACCCCCCAGGGTTTTCTTCCTCACACCCGAGGTCCCTCCCCTAAACCGAACAGTCGCCGTAGGAAAGAAAGGACGGCGCGGCTTACCGGCGGCGAGGGAGGTCCGGCGAAGGGTGGGGTCGGCTCGGGGAGGCTCTGGCGGTCACGTCGAGGTACGGCTCGTCGTCGGAGGTGGTCGGAGTCGCCCGGTCCACGAGCGCAGGCGGATGTGCTCGTCGGCGGCGAGTGTACTGGCCAAACTACGGCGAGCTGGTCCAATCCAAGGGCACGGTGAGCTTCACGGGGTCACGTAGTGAACGTGTGCACAAAGAATCGAAGAATGGCTGAGTGGATTACCCGGTCCACGAACTCCGGCGAGGTTAAGTGCTCCGGCGAGGGTGGACTGGCTTCTCCGGCGAAGGAAACTCCGATTCCTTGCTCGGGGAGTCTCGCAGAGGGGTGCACAAGCTTCTCCGAGGGCTGGACGGGGCTGGGAATGGCTGGGCGGGCCGGTCTACGGTGGCAGGGGGACTGGGTGGCCGCGGACCAGTTGCGCACGAGACAACGACGGCGAACCAAGCTCCGGCGAGGGTCGGGTGGGTGCGGACGGGTATGGTCGAAGCTCGGGAGGGTTTTATAGGCGCGGGCGCGTACCAGGGCGCTGGCTTGACCGTTTGGCGCGACGCGGGCACGAGGGGCGCGCGCGCGGGCGTGCTCTGGCGAGCTCAGGGCGCGTCGAACACGTGGCGCGTTGCTTCTGCCCGTGTTCTTCGCTCTGCTGAGCGGCCAAGCGTACGAATCTTGCCATGTCGCCTGCGGGAGATCTCTTCCCTGCACCTAGAGCTACCTAGTTCATGTGAGTTCCAAGGGAGGATACGCCCTAGGTTAGGAGATAGACAGGCGCCAAGTTTGGTTTGTCTCACTGCACACACCGCGACAAAACCGATGTCAAAACTTGTCAAACGTCCATGTCTCGGTTTCAAATTTTTCCAGGGGGTGCCTTAAGTGGTATAGCACATTTTTGGTATAGAACTCAAGTGGTTTTGGCGCCATTTTCAAAGTGAACACGGCTGGTCTTTGAATTAGGGCTAAAATGTGACTTAGAGAGAAATAGAGAGCTCTAGCTCTCTCTCCACTTGGAGCTTTGAATTGGGGTTTCTCCAGGGGCCTTTTTGCAAAATTTCCCCCTCCTAATTGATGGTTATAATGTTGCTTAGGGTTTGGGTAAAAGTTACACATGCTTTACCCACTTGATCACTCTCTCCCCCCCCCTTTACTTAGGGTTTTGGAAGGTAGGGCTTTGGAGAGATCTAGGGTTCTTCTCCCCCTATTGTCCAAGATAGTAAGTGTGCAAGGATTTAGGGTAATGTTTCTTATGTCATGGGCAACTTAATTAGCACATGAGCCCCAAAGTTCTTAGGTGCTGCCCTAAGCCTTTATCTTTTGTGATCACAGCTTCTAGTGCCAAAGTGGCTCTAGCCAGGGTAACACCTGGGTGTTACAGCCCTCCCCCCTTAAAGGAATCTCGTCCCGAGATTCAGGTAGAGTCCCTTGGAGGGGTGCTTGAAGGGGTGATGGTGGTGTTTCTCCTTTACACAAGTTCCTCTTGTTAACTGCTCTTCGAATGTCATCCTCTTTGCAACTTCAGAAGGAAGCCCTTCTTAAGTTAAACCCATAACTTAGACTATCCTTGTTATCTAAGTTTTTCTTATAATTGTATTCAAAGGGCAGGTGGGGGTGGGGTTTCGGGGTTACGTACCGGCTTCTTTGGGTAGAAAGTCGGGGAAGCGAGAGCGTAGAAAATCCTCCGTCTCCCATGTAGCTTCTTCTGCTGAATGATGACCCCATTGCACCTTATACATTTTGATTGACCTTGCCCGAGTTGATCTTTCCTTCTGATCCAATACCTTAACGGGGTACTCCTGGTAGGACAAGTCTGGTTCTATCTCAATGTCTGGTTCTGGTAGCACTTCAGTGGGTAGACGAACACATTTCCGCAGCTGAGATACATGGAACACATTGTGAACTGCTGACATATGGGGTGGTAATTCCAATTGGTAGGCTACGGGTCCACAACTTTCCTTGATCTTATAAGGTCCAATGTAGCGAGGGGCCAGCTTGCCCTTGATCCCAAATCTCTGGACACCCTTGGTTGGTGATACCTTAAGATAGACATGATCTCCCACCTCAAACTGCAGTGGCTTCCGTCTCTGGTCATGATAACTCTTTTGCCTGGCCTGAGCAGCTTCCAAGTTTTTCCTGATGACTCTGACCTTTTCCTCTGCTTCAATTACCAAATCTAGCCCAAATATCTCCCTCTCTCCAGCTTGAGACCAATTCAACGGGGTTCTGCATCTTCTCCCATACAAAGCCTCGAAAGGTGCCATTCTCAGGCTAGACTGATAGCTGTTATTGTAAGAAAACTCTGCCAAGGACAGACACTTGTCCCAGTCCTTTCCATAGTGTAGTGCACATGCTCTCAACATGTCTTCTAAAACCTGATTTACCCTTTTTGTCTGACCATCTGTTTGAGGGTGATATGCTGAGCTTCGGATTACATGGGTCCCAAGGGATTCCTGTAATTGCTCCCAAAATCGTGCCACAAAAGGTGCTCCTCGGTCAGAGACTATGGTCCTTGGTATCCCATGCAGACGAACTATCTGGTCGATGTAAATTTCCGCATACTTCTCCGCCCGGTGGGTAGTGTGCACTGGCAAGAAATGAGCCGTCTTGGTCAATCTGTCCACAATAACCCATATGGAATCATGGTGCCGGGAGGTATTGGGTAATCCCACTATGAAATCCATGCAAATGTCCTCCCATTTCCAAGATGGTATGGGAAGGGGTTGCAAAGGGCCTGCTGCTTTCAGATGACTAGCTTTTACCCTCTGACAAGTGTCACATTCCGAAACGTATTTGGCAATTTCCCTCTTCATCCTGGTCCACCAATAAAGAGGCCTGACATCATGGTACATCTTGTTGCTACCCGGGTGCATGGAGAACTTGGAAAGGTGAGCTTCATCCAATATCTTCCTTCTGAGCTCTGGATTCTTGGGAACAACCAATCGATCTCCAAACCATAAAATTCCCTTACTGTCCTGACGGAAACACTTGTATTTTTCTGCCTTCTGCTTGATCATTTCTTTAATAACCTGAACTCCCTTGTCCTCAACCTGAGCCCTGACTATTTGCTCTTGCAATGTGGGCTCCACTGCAATATATCTTAATTCATCGGAAGGAACAACTTCCAGGTTCAACTTGCACAACTCATCACACAAGGTGGTGATTCTTGCATCCATGTTCATGCAATTACATTGGGCCTTTCGGCTCAAAGCATCTGCCACAACATTTGCCTTGCCAGGATGGTAATGCACCTCCAAATCATAGTCCTTGATTAATTCCAACCACCTTCTCTGCCTCATGTTGAGATCTGCCTGAGTGAAAATGTACTTGAGGCTCTTGTGATCAGTGTAAATGTTACAGTGAGCTCCCATCAAGTAGTGTCTCCATATCTTGAGGGCATGAACTACTGCTGCCAACTCCAGATCATGGGTCAGGTAGTTCTGCTCATGAGGTCTGAGGGCTCGGGAAGCATAAGCAATCACTCTGTTCTCTTGCATCAACACACAACCTAGTCCTGTCCCAGAAGCATCACAATAAACTTCAAATGGCTTGGTATTATCCGGCTGAGCTAGCACTGGAGCTGTTGTCAATTGTTGCCTCAAGGTATGAAAAGCATCCTCACATTTTTGGCTCCACACAAATTTGGCTCCCTTCTTCAACAGTTCAGTCATTGGTTTGGCAATTCTAGAGAAATCCGGAATGAATCGTCGGTAATATCCCGCCAATCCCAGAAAACTCCGAATCTGCCTCACTGTAGTCGGGGGTTTCCAGTCCATCACTTCTTGCACCTTCTCAGGGTCAACTGATATCCCATCCTGAGAAATTGTGTGACCCAAGAATTTTATTTCTTTCAGCCAGAACTCACACTTGGACAACTTAGCATACAACTGATGGTCGCGAAGTCTCTGAAGCACGATATGCAAGTGTTTAGTGTGCTCAGCCTCATTCTTGGAATAAACCAGAATGTCATCAATGAAGACAACCACAAACTTGTCCAGCTCTGGCATGAATACCGAGTTCATCAAGTACATGAAATAAGCCGGGGCATTGGTTAGCCCAAAAGACATTACCAAAAACTCATAGAGCCCATATCTGGTAGAGAAAGCCGTCTTGGGAATGTCACTGGCACGGATCTTGATCTGATGGTAACCCGAGCGAAGGTCTATCTTGGAGAATACCTTGGCTCCTACCAATTGATCAAACAGAACATCAATGCGGGGTAACGGGTACTTGTTCTTGATAGTCACCGCATTGAGAGGGCGGTAGTCAACACACATCCTCAAACTCTCATCCTTCTTCTTCACGAACAAGGCGGGACATCCCCATGGCGAAGTACTTGGACGAATAAACCCCTTGTCCAATAATTCTTGCAATTGTTTCTTCAGTTCTGCCAACTCCGCGGGAGGCATCCTATAAGGTCTCTTAAAGACAGGAGCAGTCCCGGGTTGCAATTCGATGGCAAACTCAACATCTCTGTCAGGTGGCATTCCGGGCAATTCATCCGGAAAAACATCCGGATAGTCCGAGACTACTGGGATCTTTTCCACTGGGGAATCTATCATAACAAAGGCACAAGACCGGGTACAACCCTGGTTGGGTAAATACAAAACAGTCTCGCCATAAGCAGGGGAATGAATTTCAATGGCTCTGGCTGCAATGTCCAATACTACCTGATGCCTGGTCAACCAGTCAGTTCCCAGAATAATATCCACGCTATCCAATCCTAAGATGAGAAGGGTGGTTCTAATTACCAGACTACCAAATTTTATAGGCACTTGCCGGTTGACTTGATAAGTGGCAACTCTGCCTCCAGGTGTTGAAATTGTAATGCCCCCATCGGTATGGTGAAAGGGCAACTGGCACTTGGCACTAAACTTGGCACTGATAAAACTATGTGAAGCGCCGGAATCAAAAAGTACAATAGCAGGGAAATTTAAAACTGTAAAGATACCAGTCATGACGGGTGCTCCCTCTGGAATGTCAGCCATGGTAGTGAAGTTCAGCTTGCCCTGCCTCACTTGCACTTTCTGCCTCTTTCCCTGGTTCTGGTTAACATTCTGCCCCTGCCTCTGCTGATTCTTGGGGCAATTCTTGGCATAGTGCCCAGTACTGCCACAAGTGAAACACCTGTTATCATTGGCCTGGCGGTACTGCTGCTGCGGATTGTTCCTCTGAGCTGGGAATTGGGCACGGTTGGGTGCCTGCTGCTGCTGCTGCTGTGGTGGCCTGATCACCCACCTTCCTTGCTGCTGCTGAGGTCCCCTGCTCTGGGAGTCAGACACAATCCTGAAGCGCTGTGGTTGAGACGAGGGTCCTGCCACAGGAGTCTTCCTCTTCTTCTCCGCCTGCCGAGCCAAGATGCAGTCCTCCTGGGAGATAGCCATGTTAACCAACTCATTGTAACTGTTGGCCCTGACGGTGTTGAGCCAGTCACGGAGCTTGGTGCTGAGCCCCCTCCTGAACCTGTCTCGCTTCTTTTCATCCGTATCTGCATGGTATCCGGCATACTGACACAAGTCGTTGAAGGCCTGGGCATATTGCAACACTGTCCTGCTGCCCTGAGTGAGTGCCAGAAACTCATTGAGCTTCCGGTCCATGATGCCAGCGGGAATATGATGCCCTCTGAAAGCGGCCTTGAACTCCCTCCACTCCACCTCTCTACCATCCGGCTGCATAGCCAGAAAATGGTCCCACCAAGTCCTTGCGGGTCCGCGAAGCTGCTGGGTGGCGAACCTGACCTTGGTGACCTCCGAGCAAGCTCCATGGAGCAGTGGGAACTTGGATTCTACCACCCTCAACCACACATCTGCATCAAGTGGGTCCTCCGACCTGGTAAACAATGGTGGCTGGGTGCTGAGAAACTCCTGGTAAGTAGCAGCGACGGGGTGACGCTGATGGTCTCCACCAAAATGCTGAGGTGGTGGCTGACGCTGAGCTAGCTGCCTCAGAATCTCATTCTGCTGGGCCATGAGCTCCTGCAGAGTGGGAGGCGGTGGCGGTGGAGGAACGTGCTCATTCTGACCACGGCGCGCTCTTCCAGCCATCTGAAAAAGTCACATGGTTGCTTAATAACACATCTCCAAGCTTAAGGTTCGAACATGGTAGGGGAGTCAACGTAATTTGATAGATTCCAAATAAAACAAACGAAAACATGATCCTTCCATCCAATTTAAATTACCATTAATCATCCCTAAACATCCAAAAGAGTTTTACTACTGGTTACATCAAGGATCAAAAGACTCAACTCTACCTAGCCTAGTACCCTAAGGGTGCAAAAGCTAAGCTAGCGGCGAGGAGTCCAACTATCACCAACTTCTAGTACTAGTCTGGCATCTATTGAGCGAACGAGGCGACGCTAGACTCGGGGGAAGGTGGTCTCCCTGAGCCAGCGGTGTCTACACTGGAGGCAGACTCGTCTCCTCCCTCGATGTCAACGTCCTCGTCAGCCTCCGCATCATGGATTTCTTGGTGATGCATGTCCAGATGCGCATTAGCCTCTGCTAGCTGCTGCTGGGTGTTGAGGAGCTGATCCTCGAGGACCTCGATGGTATTCTCCCTGGTGCCCACTAGCTCCTCCAACTCATGAATCTCGTCAGTCAGCTGCTCCACCTGTAGATCTTTCTCCACCAGCTCCTGGGATAAGTCCACCACGAGCTCCTCCCTGTTGTCCAGGGTGATCTTGGTGGCCTCCAGTAATGCCATCAGGTGGGACATGGCCTCCCCACGCATCACTTGCAGACGATACAGAGCATTCATGCATCGTACCGACAAGTGAGCGGTGTGGCCTGGGTAGAGAGCCCAGATGTCCTTGGCATGCTCCACCCGGTCCTTCCACATCGGGTCGTCCTCCTTTTCCGCAGGGAACAACCCAATGGGGTGGGTAGCCAGCTCCAAGGGGTGAAATCCACAGAAGGTGGTCAGTCCATGCAGAGCGATAGCCTCAATAGTGTCCTCAGCCCGGTATCCGTAGGACTCGGAGTCCAGTGAACGCCAGCCTGGCTGCAGGGGATGAGGCTCCAAAGTCATCCTCACCCGGCAGCGGGGTACCCGGTGCTTCTCGAACTGCTGCACCGTGTACTGAGGGGGTGTCAAATATCCTGCCCCCTGAAGCACCTCCCACAAGATGCGGGGAAAACCCTCTCGTGCAAGTCCATCAGTGTGGGTCAGTGCATCTCCATCCTCGGAGGATCCGTGGGAAGTCATCTGTGTACGGTTAAGCGTAAGTAAAGAAAAGAATTACAAAAAGAACAAAGAAAATAAAACTCAGCCTGCCTCTAAAAAGAAAAAGGCACTAGGGACCTAGTTGGCTGCTATCTCATTTTTAAGCCCTTTCACTTAGTTATTCATTTACTTCATTAAGAATGCATGCATGCACGTCCTGAACGACCTCACAAGAAAATAAAAGGAATAGGGAAGAACTCCCATCCTGTAAAAGTGGCCTGTAGGGCCTAGTCACTTAGCCACCTAGCTACCCTTCTAGTATCCTAAGGCTTCACGTCCTAGATCTATCCTGCTCGCCCTACTATCTATCCAACATTGTTTCTATCAATTTTTACTTTTAGAAAAGGGATGGTATCCATGTTTTATTGATTCCTCTGTGGTGGTACAAGCTCCGATACCAGCTGTGGCGGAACTGCCCGAATTATTCCAACTTAAGTGCCTAAGTCCGACCTTAGAGGCTAGACCACACTTAAATGGGAATAACCCGTCAATCCCTCGGATCTAGTCCGACACGGCCACCGACAGGATCAAGTACCACAGTCTCACTCGATGGTGAGCCACAGAGCAAATACAATAAAGCATAAAACCATACATGGAAGAGTATTAAATTATTACATCACCATTGTCACCATCGGAGTTTTCGCAAAAGTAGCCATCATTGTTTTTGAAGTGCAGCGGAATTAAACTAACGACAAATAAATGGAGAGATGGGGAAGCCTATCCCATCACTCCTCATGCTCCTCCTCAGCCGAGGCAGGGTCCCACTCGACAGTCCAACCCGGTGGCAGGGTGGATGGCCAAGTCACTCCAGCAACCATGTCCTCCAGAGAACCTGTAAAATTATGCCACAAGCAAGGCTGAGTATACTAATACTCAGCTAGACTTACCCGGTGTGAGGAGTCTATACTCCTCTACCTCTAGACATGCAGCTGTTTGGCTGTGGGGGTTCGGTTGCCAAAAGCACTAGCTGAGTTTCTAAATCAAGATTTTATTTTAATCAAAATTAAGTGTGACTCTCTTAAGGCTAAAAATGTACTGTCTATTCATACATAGTCGCAAGCATTATTAGCAATCAACAGTTTGTATCATCTCAACACAGTTCCACTTGTTACTCAATGTAGCAGCATGGATCAAGCAGTCTCATTAGCTGCGAGAAACAGACGATTCGAATCGAGTTTTTATCCTTGCAAGGTAAACCTAAACACACGGCATGTAGGGGCACTCCGTCCCCACACACACCAACCGTCCCCATCGATTCCCTGGCAACAGAAAGGGGCTCACCGCCTTGGCGTACAATGCCCCACTGACCCCGACTGGCCGTCGTGCAGTGACCGCACTTGTACCCACCATAACCGGAATGGGAGACTACGTCTCAGGCCGCGTGAGGAGGGCAATCTGCGGGCAGGTTCACTCAGGTACTAGGCTTACCGATTTACCATATTTCTCGGTATGTGTTTAGTACGTTCAAACGCTTGACTCACGGTACCACACCTTAATCCTTAATCAACTTTTAATCCCGTGAACAACCAATCCCCATGGATTGTTGCCCACAAACCACATCAATATGATAGGAAAGTGGATACAACCAATTCCTGACCTCGCGCGAGTGCTAGAAAAATCACTCGACTTCTACCGAGATCCTAATTAGTAAAGCAGCTACTCGACTTAATATACTAGTATTCATCTCATTAGGATTCCTGAGATCATGCAACTAGGGTTCCAAACAATTCCTACACCTAAGTGCACAATCAATCCTACAATCATTAAGTGAAGTAAAATAGCCTAAATAACAGGTTATGCATAAAACCGGGGCTTGCCTTCCAAAGCAGTGGCAGGCAGGTCCTCTGGTGCAGGCTCTGGTGCTGGGTCGGGGACAACCTCCTGGGCAGCTCCTTGCTCCGGCACGAGGACGTACTCTCCGTCAGCAAGATTACAGTCTATCGAAATGCAATGAACATGTATGTCATGATTATGCAAAATTTAAGAATATTAAGCTGCAGAATTTAAGTCAAGAATTTACTTAGGGATCCTTGGCTACGAGGGGCTTTTAGTGGTATACATAGACTTATTACCTTTTAGGTTTAAGTTTTCTGTTAAGATAACATATTGGATTTGTATTGCCTTTATAGGTTTTAGTGGACAATTATAAAGGTCCTAGGAAGACATTAAATCCCATCATCTATTTTTCTTCCTTAATTTCCATCCAAGGTTTCTAGTAGGGGTTTGAACTAGGACAGTAGTTTAAAAATTTCCAAAAATTTTGTAAAAATTACAGTGGGTTGTTACTGGCTATACTAGCTTGTTTTGATAGTTTGAGGCTTAAAGTATAAAAGCTAAGCTTTAAACTAAAAATAACAATGGTTAGGCAAAATGGGCCACTTTACACTACAAGTCCTTTATTAAAGTGGTTTCTGATCTAATGGTTATTTTTGCTGGCCTCTAGTAGTGATAAAAAGCTCTTGTACCAAAAATGGCAGAGAGCAACATAGTGGTTAATTAATGATGAATTTCTAAACTTTGGTGTACAAAGGGTGATTAGAACTAACTTGTTATTTGAAAAAATATCAAACAACAGATTTCAGATTTTTCTTAAGTTCTTATTATCCAAACATTTGTTATCCTAAGGTTTGGGGAGGTTTCACCTTAGGGGTATCCCTGTATGGCTTTTCTAAGTTATCCCTATTTTCTTCATTTAAAAGGTATCTTGGTTATCTTACACTACAACAAGGTATGATACATTTTTCCAGTGAATTATATTGACTAAGTATCCTAACAAAAATAGGTGTGCTCTCTGGTTCATCATTTATAGCACTTTTTCTATTTTCCTTAAACTTAAGCATATTATAGAATAAGGGGTTAAAACTATCTTAATGTAATGGACAGAGAGGTTTAACATTTTTAACTAGGTTAGTGGGTAGATTTAAACTTCTCCAAATTTTTCTAACCCTAGTTAAATAGTGCAACTATTTTTCTTGCTATTATTAAGCTTTTTGGCCAAAACTGAAAATAAATCAGAACCTTATATTTTTCTCTAGTTCATATGGGGTTTTATATTTTTCTTAGACAGGTTACATTATTTAGAGTCTGGCAAAATTGGTTTGACTAAATTTGGACGATTTAAACAGAAGTTATGCATTTTCAAAGTTGCTGTCCAATTTAAAAACAGATTTAATTAAGGTTTTCTGGAAAAACCAGTTTGCACCGAGACCCCTGGGGTTAAACTGATTCAACATTCGCAGATCTACCCTCGGACCACTATTCATGCGAGTCTTGGGCTTTACACTTAACCCCCCAGGGTTTTCTTCCTCACACCCGAGGTCCCTCCCCTAAACCGAACAGTCGTCGTAGGAAAGAAAGGACGGCGCGGCTTACCGGCGGTGAGGGAGGTCCGGCGAAGGTTGGGGTCGGCTCGGGGAGGCTCTGGCGGTCACGTCGAGGTACGGCTCGTCGTCGGAGGTGGTCGGAGTCGCCCGGTCCACGAGCGCAGGCGGATGTGCTCGTCGGCGGCGAGTGTACTGGCCAAACTACGGCGAGCTGGTCCAATCCAAGGGCACGGTGAGCTTCACGGGGTCACGTAGTGAACGTGTGCACAAAGAATCGAAGAATGGCTGAGTGGATTACCCGGTCCACGAACTCCGGCGAGGTTAAGTGCTCCGGCGAGGGTGGACTGGCTTCTCCGGCGAAGGAAACTCCGATTCCTTGCTCGGGGAGTCTCGCAGAGGGGTGCACAAGCTTCTCCGAGGGCTGGACGGGGCTGGGAATGGCTGGGCGGGCCGGTCTACGGTGGCAGGGGGACTGGGTGGCCGCGGACCAGTTGCGCACGGGACAACGACGGCGAACCAAGCTCCGGCGAGGGTCGGGTGGGTGCGGACGGGTATGGTCGAAGCTCGGGAGGGTTTTATAGGCGCGGGCGCGTACCAGGGCGCTGGCTTGACCGTTTGGCGCGACGCGGGCACGAGGGGCGCGCGCGCGGGCGTGCTCTGGCGAGCTCAGGGCGCGTCGAACACGTGGCACGTTGCTTCTGCCCGTGTTCTTCGCTCTGCTGAGCGGCCAAGCGTACGAATCTTGCCATGTCGCCTGCGGGAGATCTCTTCCCTGCACCTAGAGCTACCTAGTTCATGTGAGTTCCAAGGGAGGATACGCCCTAGGTTAGGAGATAGACAGGCGCCAAGTTTGGTTTGTCTCACTGCACACACCGCGACAAAACCGATGTCAAAACTTGTCAAACGTCCATGTCTCGGTTTCAAATTTTTCCAGGGGGTGCCTTAAGTGGTATAGCACATTTTTGGTATAGAACTCAAGTGGTTTTGGCGCCATTTTCAAAGTGAACACGGCTGGTCTTTGAATTAGGGCTAAAATGTGACTTAGAGAGAAATAGAGAGCTCTAGCTCTCTCTCCACTTGGAGCTTTGAATTGGGGTTTCTCCAGGGGCCTTTTTGCAAAATTTCCCCCTCCTAATTGATGGTTATAATGTTGCTTAGGGTTTGGGTAAAAGTTACACATGCTTTACCCACTTGATCACTCTCCCCCCCCTTTACTTAGGGTTTTGGAAGGTAGGGCTTTGGAGAGATCTAGGGTTCTTCTCCCCCTATTGTCCAAGATAGTAAGTGTGCAAGGATTTAGGGTAATGTTTTTTATGTCATGGGCAACTTAATTAGCACATGAGCCCCAAAGTTCTTAGGTGCTGCCCTAAGCCTTTATCTTTTGTGATCACAGCTTCTAGTGCCAAAGTGGCTCTAGCCAGGGTAACACCTGGGTGTTACACGGTGTACACCGGACAGTGTCCGGTGCTCCATGGAATCGCGGCCTCCGCAACTCGCCAGCCTCGGGTTCGCGCGGTAGCCGCTCCGCTATAATTCACCGGACATGTCCGGTGTGCACCGGACTGTCCGGTGTACCAGCGGAGCAATGGCTATTTCGGCGCCAACGGCTACCTGCGCTGCATTTAATGCGCGCGCAGCGCGCGCAGATGTCAGGCGCGCCCATGCTGGCGCACCGGACAATGAACAGTTGATGTCCGGTGTGCACCGGACATCCAGGCGGGCCTAGAAGTCAGAAGCTCCAACGGTCAGAATCCAACAGCATTGTTGACGTGGCGGGGGCACCGGACATGTCCGGTGTGCACCGGACTGTCCGGTGTGCCATCGACAGACAGCCTCCACCAACGGTCAAGTTTGGTGGTTGGGGCTATAAATACCCCAACCACCCCACCATTCATTGCATCCAAGTTTTCCAACTTCCAACCACTATACAAGAGCTAGCATTCATTACAAAGCACACCAAAAGAGATCAAATCCTCTCCCAACTCCACACAAAGCCCTAGTGACTAGAGAGAGTGATTTGTTGTGTTCATTTGAGCTCTTGCGCTTGGATCGCTTCTTTTTCTTTGGCATTCTTTCTTGTGATTAAACACTCACTTGTAATTGAGGCAAGAGACACCAATTGTGTGGTGGTCCTTGCGGGAAGTTTGATTCCCAAGTGATTTGAGAAAGAGAAGCTCACTCGGTCCGAGGGACCGTTTGAGAGAGGGAAGGGTTGAAAGAGACCCGGCCTTTGTGGCCTCCTCAACGGGGAGTAGGTTTGAGAGAACCGAACCTCGGTAAAACAAATCCGCGTGTCTCACTTCATTATTCGCTTGCGATTTGTTTTGCGCCCTCTCTCGCGGACTCTATCATATTTCTAACACTAACCCGGCTTGTAGTTGTGATTATTTATTGTGATTTTCAGTTTCGCCCTATTCACCCCCCCTCTAGGCGACTTTCAATTGGTATCGGAGCCCGGTGCTTCATTAGAGCCTAACCGCTCGAAGTGATGTCGGGAGATCACACCAAGAGGGAGATGGAGACCGGCGACAAGCCCACTACAAGCCAAGGGAGCACTTCATCGGAAGAGTCCCGCACCAAGAGAAGGGAGAAGAAGAAGAACTCCTCCAAGCGGAAGGAGAAAAGATCTTCCTCTTCTCACCACAAGGAGAAGAAGGAAAAATCTTCTTCTCACAAGTCGCATCGGAGTAGGGACAAGCACAAGAGGATGAGGAAGGTGGTCTACTACGAGACCGACACTTCATCAACATCCACCTCCGACTCCGATGCACCGTCCGTAACTTCTAAGCGCCAAGAGCGCAAGAAGTTTAGTAAGATCCCCTTAAACTATCCCCGTACATCTAGACATACTCCATTACTTTCCGTTCCATTAGGCAAACCGCCAACTTTTGACGGCGAAGATTATGCTAGATGGAGTGATTTAATGAAATTTCATCTAACCTCACTCCACAAAAGTATATGGAATGTTGTTGAGTTTGGAGCACATGTACCTTCTGTAGGGGATGAGGATTATGATACGGACGAAGTAGCCCAAATCGAGCACTTCAACTCCCAAGCCACAACCATTCTCCTCGCCTCTTTAAGCAAGGAGGAATACAACAAAGTGCAAGGGTTGAAGAATGCTAAGGAAATTTGGGACCTACTCAAGACGGCGCACGAGGGTGATGAACTCACCAAGATCACCAAGCGGGAAACGATCGAGGGGGAGCTCGGTCGATTCCGTCTTCGTCAAGGGGAGGAGCCACAAGATATGTACAACCGGCTCAAGACCTTGGTGAACCAAGTGCGCAACCTCGGGAGCAAAAAATGGGATGACCACGAGGTGGTTAAGGTTATTTTAAGAGCTCTTATTTTCCTTAACCCCACTCAAGTTCAATTAATTCGTGGTAATCCTAGATATCCACTAATGACCCCCGAGGAAGTTATCGGGAATTTTGTGAGCTTTGAATGCATGATTAAGGGCTCAAAGAAGATCAACGAGCTTGACGAACCTTCCACATCCGAGGCGCAACCGGTGGCCTTTAAGGCAATGGAGGAGAAGAAGGAGGAGTCTACACCAAGTAGACAACCAATTGACGCCTCCAAGCTCGACAATGAGGAGATGGCCTTAATCATCAAAAGCTTTCGGCAAATCCTCAAGCAACGAAAAGGGAAGGACTACAAATCCCGTTCCAAGAAGGTTTGCTACAAGTGTGGTAAGCCCGGTCATTTTATTGCAAAATGTCCTATGTCTAGTGACAGTGACAGGGGCGACGACAAGAAGGGAAAGAGGAGAGAAAAGAAGAAGTACTACAAGAAGAAGGGCGGCGATGCCCATGTTTGCCGGGAGTGGAACTCCGACGAGAGCTCCACCGACTCCTCCTCCGACGACGAGGACGCCGCCAACATCGCCGTCACCAAAGGCCTTCTCTTCCCCAACGTCGGCCACAAGTGTCTCATGGCCAAGGACGGCAAAAAGAAGGTAAAATCAAGATCCTCCACTAAATATGAAACATCTAGTGATGAGGATGATGATAAAAATGAGGAGGATAACTTGCGCATTCTTTTTGCTAACCTCAACATGCAACAAAAAGAAAAATTAAATGAATTGATTAGTGCTATACATGAGAAGGATGATCTCTTGGATTCTCAAGAAGAATTCCTTATTAAAGAAAATAAGAAGCATGTTAAGGTCAAGAATGCTTATGCTCTAGAAATTGAAAAATGTGAAAAACTAACTAGTGAGCTAAGCACATGCCATGACACTATTGCCAACCTTAGAAATGAAAATGCTAGATTAATTGCTAAGGTTGATTCACATGTTTGCAATGTTTCAACTTCCAATTCTAAAGATGATAATATTGATTTAATTGCTAGAATTGATGAGTTGAATGAGTCTCTTGCTAGCCTTAAGATTGAGAATGAAAAATTGCTTGCTAAGGCTAAGAATTTTGATGTTTGCAATGCCACTATTTCCGACCTTAGAACTAAAAATGATTTATTACATGCTAAGGTTATTGAACTAAAATCTTGCAAACCCTCTATATCTAATGTTGAGCATGTTTCTATTTGTACTAGATGTAGAGATGTTGATATCAATGCTATTCATGATCACATGGCTTTAATTAAACAACAAAATGATCATATAGCATTATTAGACGCTAAAATTGCCGAGCATAACTTAGAAAATGAAAAGTTTAAATTTGCTAGAAGTATGCTCTATAATGGGAGACGCCCTGGCATCAAGGATGGCATTGGCTTCCAAAGGGGAGACAATGTCAAACTTAATGCCCCTCCAAAGAATTTATCTAACTTTGTCAAGGGCAAGGCTCCCATGCCTCAGGATAACGAGGGTTACATTTTGTACCCTGCCGGCTATCCTGAGAGCAAAATCAAGAAAATTCATTCTAGGAAGTCTCACTCTGGCCCTAACCATGCTTTTATGTATAAGGGTGAGACATCTAGTTCTAGGCAACCAACCCGTGCTAAGTTGCCTAGAAAGAAAATTCCTAATGCATCAAATGATCATGCTATTTCATTCAAAACTTTTGATGCATCATATGTTTTAACTAACAAATCCGGCAAGGTAGTTGCCAAAATTGTTGGGGGCAAACACAAGGGCTCCAAGACTTGTGTTTGGGTACCCAAAGTTCTTGTTTCTAATGCCAAAGGACCCAAAACCGTTTGGGTACCTAAAATCAAGAACTAAAATTGTTTTGTAGGTTTATGCATCCGAGGGCTCAAGTTGGATACTCGACAGCGGGTGCACAAACCACATGACAGGGGAGAAAAAGATGTTCTCCTCATATGAGAAAAACCAAGATCCCCAACGAGCTATCACATTCGGGGATGGAAATCAAGGTTTGGTCAAAGGATTGGGTAAAATCGCTATATCACCTGACCATACTATTTCCAATGTTTTTCTTGTAGATTCTTTAGATTACAATTTGCTTTCCGTATCTCAATTATGTCAAATGGGCTACAACTGTCTATTTACTGATGTAGGTGTTACTGTCTTTAGAAGAAGTGATGATTCAATAGCATTTAAGGGAGTGTTAGAGGGTCAGCTATACTTGGTAGATTTTGATAGAGCTGAACTCGACACTTGCTTAGTTGCTAAGACTAACCTGGGTTGGCTCTGGCACCGCCGACTAGCCCATGTTGGAATGAAGAATCTTCACAAGCTTCTAAAGGGAGAACACATTTTAGGACTAACCAATGTTCATTTTGAGAAAGACAGGATTTGTAGCGCATGTCAAGCCGGGAAGCAAGTTGGCACTCATCATCCACACAAGAACATCATGACTAGTGACAGGCCACTGGAGCTCCTACACATGGACCTATTCGGCCCGATCGCTTACATAAGCATCGGCGGGAGTAAGTACTGTCTAGTTATTGTGGATGATTATTCTCGCTTCACTTGGGTGTTCTTTTTGCAGGACAAATCTCATACCCAAGAGACCTTAAAGGGATTCTTGAGAAGGGCTCAAAATGAGTTCGCCTTAAGGATCAAGAAAATTAGAAGCGACAATGGAACAGAGTTCAAGAACTCTCAAATTGAAGGCTTCCTTGAGGAGGAGGGCATCAAGCATGAGTTCTCTTCTCCCTACACTCCACAACAAAATGGTGTAGTGGAGAGGAAGAATCGAACTCTATTGGACATGGCAAGAACCATGCTTGATGAGTACAAGACACCAGATCGGTTTTGGGCCGAAGCGGTCAACACCGCTTGCTACACCATCAACCGGTTATATCTTCACCGAATCCTCAAGAAGACATCCTATGAACTCCTAACCGGTAAAAAGCCAAATATTTCATATTTTAGAGTTTTTGGTAGCAAATGTTTCATACTTGTTAAAAGAGGTAGAAAATCTAAATTTGCTCCTAAAACTGTAGAAGGCTTTTTACTAGGATATGACTCAAACACAAAGGCATATAGAGTCTTTAACAAGTCCTCAGGACTTGTTGAAGTTTCTTGTGACGTTGTGTTTGATGAGACTAACGGCTCTCAAGTAGAGCATGTTGATCTTGATGAGATAGGTGAAGAACAGGCTCCATGCATAGCGCTAAGGAACATGTCCATTGGGGATGTGTGTCCTAAGGAATCCGAAGAGCCTCCACATGCACAAGATCAACCATCCTCCTCCATGCAAGCATCTCCACCAACTCAAATTGAGGATGAGGCTCAAGATGTTGAACAAGAAGATCAAGAAGATGAGCCATCTCAAAATGACGGCAACGATCAAGGGGGAGATACAAATGATGAAGACAAGGAGGATGAACAACCAAGGCCGCCACACCCAAGAGTCCACCAAGCAATACAACGAGATCACCCCGTCGACACCATCCTCGGCGACATTCATAAGGGGGTAACTACTCGATCTCGTGTTGCACATTTTTGTGAACATTACTCTTTTGTTTCCTCTATTGAGCCACACAGGGTAGAGGAAGCACTTCAAGATTCGGATTGGGTGATGGCGATGCAAGAGGAGCTCAACAATTTCACAAGGAATGAGGTATGGCATTTAGTTCCACGTCCTAATCAAAATGTTGTAGGAACCAAGTGGGTCTTCCGCAACAAGCAAGACGAGCATGGTGTGGTGACAAGGAACAAAGCTCGACTCGTGGCCAAGGGGTATTCACAAGTCGAAGGTTTGGATTTTGGTGAAACCTATGCACCCGTAGCTAGGCTTGAGTCAATTCGCATATTATTAGCCTATGCTACTTACCATGGCTTCAAGCTTTATCAAATGGACGTGAAGAGTGCTTTCCTCAATGGACCAATCAAGGAGGAGGTCTATGTTGAGCAACCTCCCGGCTTTGAAGACAGTGAGTACCCTAACCATGTTTATAGGCTCTCTAAGGCGCTTTATGGGCTCAAGCAAGCCCCAAGAGCATGGTATGAATGCCTTAGAGATTTCCTTATTGTAAATGGCTTCAAAGTCGGCAAAGCCGATCCTACTTTGTTTATTAAAACTCTTGACAATGATTTGTTTGTATGCCAAATTTATGTTGATGATATCATATTTGGGTCTACTAACAAATCTATATGTGAAGAATTTAGTAGGATCATGACACAGAAATTCGAGATGTCTATGATGGGGGAGTTGAAGTATTTTCTAGGATTTCAAGTCAAACAACTCCAAGAGGGCACATTCATTTGCCAAACAAAGTACACTCAAGACATTCTAAGCAAGTTTGGAATGAAGGATGCCAAGCCCATCAAGACTCCCATGGGAACAAATGGGCATCTCGACCTCGACACGGGAGGTAAGTCCGTGGATCAAAAGGTATACCGGTCGATGATTGGTTCATTGCTTTATTTATGTGCATCTCGACCGGACATTATGCTTTCCGTATGCATGTGTGCAAGATTCCAAGCCGACCCTAAGGAATCACACCTTACGGCCGTAAAACGAATCTTGAGATATTTGGCTTATACTCCTAAGTTTGGACTTTGGTACCCTCGGGGATCCACTTTTGATTTGATTGGTTATTCGGATGCCGATTGGGCAGGGTGTAAGATTAATAGGAAGAGCACATCGGGGACTTGCCAGTTCTTGGGAAGATCCTTGGTGTCATGGGCTTCAAAGAAGCAAAATTCGGTCGCTCTTTCTACCGCCGAAGCCGAGTATATTGCCGCAGGCCATTGTTGCGTGCAATTGCTTTGGATGAGGCAAACCCTGCGGGACTACGGTTACAAATTAACCAAAGTTCCTCTTCTATGTGATAATGAGAGTGCAATCCGCATGGCGGATAATCCCGTTGAGCATAGTCGCACTAAACACATAGCCATTCGGTATCATTTTCTTCGGGATCACCAACAAAAGGGGGATATCGAGATTTCATACATTAACACTAAAGATCAATTAGCCGATATCTTTACCAAGCCACTTGATGAACAATCTTTTACCAGACTTAGGCATGAGCTTAATATTCTTGATTCTAGGAATTTCTTTTGCTAATCTTGCACACATGGCTCATAATAATACCTTTGATCATGTCTCTTTTATATATGCTATGACTAATGTGTTTTCAAGTATATTCCAAACCAAGTCATAGGTATATTGAAAGGGAATTGGAGTCTTCGGCGAAGACAAGGCTTCCACTCCACTCTACTACTCATCCTTCGTCGTCGCTCCGCATCACTCTCCAACGTTGGTATAATCTTCACTCATTTATTTTATGACCAAAGGAGGAGAAAGTACTCAATAGGCTCTAATAATTCCGTTTTTGGCGATTCATGCCAAAGGGGGAGAAAATATGAGCCCAAAGCAAAAGGACCGCACCACCACCCTAATTTTTAAATTTGATGATTTTCAATTGGTAAATTTCAAAATTGGTATCTCTTTGTGTTCAAAAGGGGGAGTAAGTAGTGTTTTCAAATTTAATGTCTTAAAACCCTCTTGAACACTAAGAGGAGACTTTATTTGAGGGGGAGTTTTGTTTAGTCAAAGAGAAAGCATTTGGAACAAAGGAAGAAAATTTCAAAACTTGAAAATGCTTTGCAAAATCTCATTCATTTATCTTTGACTTTCTTGCAAAAAGACTTTGAAAAGAATTTACAAAAGAATTTGCAAAAACAAAACTTTTGGTGCAAGTATGGTCCAATATGTCAAAAACAAAGAAAAATATCCATGCGCATCATGTAAGCATTTATATTGGCTCAATTCCAAGCAACCTTTGCACTTACATTATGCAAACTAGTTCAAGTATGCACCTCTATATTTGCTTTGGTTGTGTTGGCATCAATCACCAAAAAGGGGGAGATTGAAAGGGAATTAGGCTTACACCTAGTCCCTAAATAATTTTGGTGGTTGAATTGCCCAACACAAATATTGGACTAACTAGTTTGCTCTAGTGTATAAGTTATACAGGTGCAAAAGGTTCACACTCAGCAAATAAAAAGAACAAGTTTTGGATTCAACAAAGGAGCAAAGAGGCAACCGAAGGCACCTCTGGTCTGGAGGCACCGGACTGTCCGGTGTACACCGGACAGTGTCCGGTGCGCCAGAGGATTCCAACTCGAACTCGCCACCTTCGGGAATTTCACAGGCCGCTTCGCTATAATTCACCGGACTGTCCGGTGTACACCGGACAGTGTCCGGTGCTCCATGGAATCGCGGCCTCCGCAACTCGCCAGCCTCGGGTTCGCGCGGTAGCCGCTCCGCTATAATTCACCGGACATGTCTGGTGTGCACCGGACTGTCCGGTGTACCAGCGGAGCAACGGCTATTTCGGCGCCAACGGCTACCTGCGCTGCATTTAATGCGCGCGCAGCGCGCGCAGATGTCAGGCGCGCCCATGCTGGCGCACCGGACAATGAACAGTTGATGTCCGGTGTGCACCGGACATCCAGGCGGGCCCAGAAGTCAGAAGCTCCAACGGTCAGAATCCAACGACATTGTTGACGTGGCGGGGGCACCGGACATGTCCGGTGTGCACCGGACTGTCCGGTGTGCCATCGACAGACAGCCTCCACCAACGGTCAAGTTTGGTGGTTGGGGCTATAAATACCCCAACCACCCCACCATTCATTGCATCCAAGTTTTCCAACTTCCAACCACTATACAAGAGCTAGCATTCATTGCAAAGCACACCAAAAGAGATCAAATCCTCTCCCAACTCCACACAAAGCCCTAGTGACTAGAGAGAGTGATTTGTTGTGTTCATTTGAGCTCTTGCGCTTGGATCACTTCTTTTTCTTTGGCATTCTTTCTTGTGATCAAACACTCACTTGTAATTGAGGCAAGAGACACCAATTGTGTGGTGGTCCTTGCGGGAAGTTTGATTCCCAAGTGATTTGAGAAAGAGAAGCTCACTCGGTCCGAGGGACCGTTTGAGAGAGGGAAGGGTTGAAAGAGACCCGGCCTTTGTGGCCTCCTCAACGGGGAGTAGGTTTGAGAGAACTGAACCTCGGTAAAACAAATCCGCGTGTCTCACTTCATTATTCGCTTGCGATTTGTTTTGCGCCCTCTCTCGCGGACTCTATCATATTTCTAACACTAACCCGGCTTGTAGTTGTGATTATTTATTGTGATTTTCAGTTTCGCCCTATTCACCCCCCTCTAGGCGACTTTCACATTGTATCGCTCAATTAATAAATAGGAATGGCTTACTTAAGGACCAAGTAGAAAAGCTAAAATTTTAAAAACTAGCTTTTCAAGATAAATATGATATGCTTCTATGTTCTCATGAAAATCTTATGGAAGATCATATCATATTAAATATTGCTCATGAGGTTGTGATAGAAAACTTAAAATTCCAACAACCTCACTCATGCACATGTATTCAAATTGAAACTACATTACCATGTGCTAATGCTTGTTGTCCGTCGACAAGCAAATCTTCCTTTGAGCTAGAATTTGCAGGAACAAATGATGATACATATCAAAAGCTCAAGGAAGAAAATGAGAGGCTAAAGATGAGCTTGACACAACTTAAAGGGAAGAGCATTGCTCAACCTTCTCAAGATAACCGTGATCACATGGTGAAGAAGCTTGAGACGGGAACAACCGTGGCATGCACTAAATCCCTTGAAGAAAATGTCAAGGACTTGAGGATTGCCAAGAGGAGGAAACAAAAGAAGAAAATCAATACCTCTTCCAAAAGCCTCAATCATGCCTCCATACAAGGTAACATCCAAGGTAATGATCAAGCCACACTTCACACTAAGAAGAATAAGAAGTGTAGTGAATGCTTTGAAGAGGGACACTTGATTAGGTCATGTCCCTACATTAAAAATGGCTTGATTATTAACAAGGATGATAAACTTTGTTTTAAATGCTCAAAGAAGGGACACTTGTTTAGGTCTTGTGCCCATTTAAAACAAAAAGGCATAGTGTTAGAAAAGAAAATATTCACTAACCATGTAGCAAGAAAGAAACAAGAAAAGAAGAAATCTTCAAGACTTGAGGATCGCCTATGCTACATATGCCGAAAGAAGGGACATCAATGCAAGGATTGTCCCATTGGTAACAATCCCATTCCTAGCTTGTCAATTAACTCTCATATAACTAGGCAACCCAAAATTGCAACTTGTGCTAGAAAGGTAATGAGTTTACCTAGTGCTAACACAAAGGACTTTTGGGTTCCTAGATCTTTGTTGACTAACCGTGATGGACCCATCAAACGATGGGTACCAAAATATGCTTGACAAGCTTTGCAGGAGGAGATGATATGAAGCTTTGGGGGTGAGAGAGTCAATTCAATTCTTGTTAACTCAAGCCATCAATCTTCAATGATCTATATCCAAGATTGACCCAAAGTTATTTCAATTTATTATATCTAAAACTCATATCATCTCGAGGAAGATATTGATGTTGTAGGAAATAAATAATTATCTTGTGCGGAAAAATCAAGGCCTACAACATGGAGGAAAGCCGAAGGATGGTAACACTTGTGTTTTTAAGTGCAATTATCTTAAATTATGATTTCTCTTGTGTCTTGTGTAGTCGCATAGAAAAAGAAGCACTTCAAATATCTTTAAATTTATATTACCATTCTTTGAAGAATTTCCTCTCATATGGTAGATTGCATACTCATCATTTCCATCCTATGGCAATCTACATCCTTTAAATTATTGCAAGTCTCATGGCATGTTTTTCGCTAGTCATTCTATTATTGCCATGATTCTAGATATAGAGAGATATTTCAAGTTTTTAAAAAATAAGGTGTCATGTAAGGAATTCAAATCCTTAGGACACTTATAAAAGGAAAACTCTCTCTATAACTAGAATAGTGAGACTAATGATTTTATCTAAGTAACCCAAGTAGTCTCACTTGTAGAGAATAAGTTTCTCTTTGGGAATGTGTAATCTAACATAAAAAGAAAAATCAATCCAATGATTTATGATGTATTTCTACTTGCTTAAATTGGATATGATTTTTTCACATTCATCGCTTTCCATATAATGAATTAGATTTATTCCCATAATCTTAAAGGATTATTTTATGATTGAGCGTAACATCATCTATAGGATAATCTAGTTCATGCTATGAAGTTTCCATATTCTAGTAATCCATCTTTTCATTCCTTATAAAAAAATGATTACAAAAATGGAAACTAGTGCTTGTGTTACTAGCGACATATCTCTTGAGCTTACTTATGAATATCTACAAAAGAGAAAGTGCACAAGCCTCAAGGGTTGCTCTTCACCCAAAGGAAGAAAGGTAAAAGCAAAGGTATGGGAACTCATCTTCTTAATCAAATATAGTTCCCATCAATGGTTATTTACTCTAAATTATCTTATTCTACTTATGTGAAGAATAGATTCTTTTTGGGACTTAATTTTTGCTAGGTGTGCATTCAATCTCATTCTCATAAATGCACTAGTCCATTAGAATCTATTTCATGCCTTTGCTATACATATTCTCATATTGATTTACTTCCAAGTAATGATTAATAAACTCAATATGAAGAAGTAAAATTCCTATGATTAATCAAAATGCTTAAAGGATGCATATTGTTGTGTTCTAACGTTAAGGAGTTTACTTCATGTATACGTGAAATATGGATGATGAATTGTATTTATTTCCTATCTAAAGAAATCATCCTTCATTATATACTCCCTTGTGTTATTAACATCCTTCTTGAGTATTTTCAATAAGTTTGGAAGGAAAAAGAAGCCACTGCAAAGGGAGGACTCTCAAATGAAAGAGAAGGACATCAAGAACAACACCACCTACTTCTACAAAACTGTCACACCCGGTTTTAAAGGTAAACCGAATGCGAACCATGTACGTGCCAGGATCAGAAATTCACGTACACAGCGATTACATAAATGACTCATCATAGCACAATGCTTCGAATAACAATAAAGAATAAGTAATATTATTAAAGACTAGAGTCATTTACATAATATAAATCAAAGTACACAGAATCGAAACGTAGCCAACGTAAATTAACCCACCACAGGCAGCTGACTGGGGGAGGTCGCTAGCCAAATCCTCGAACTCATCGAAGTCCTGGAACTCCTAGAGATCCACCACGACGTCTTTCTCCTTCTTCTTTACCTGTGCATAGATTGCACCAAAGGCAACCTGGTGTTTTGTGAAAGCAAGGGTGAGTACACATTAACGTACTCAGCAAATGTCCTGTTTGGCTGAAGTGGACTAGCTTTATGTGGGGTTAAGCTCAAGCAGTTGCTTTTAGTTTGTCAGGTATTTATTATTAGTGGAAGCCAAGTTTTAGTAATAGCCAACCCGTGAACAGCTTCCTCCTCGAGGAACATCATGATCATCATCGAACCAAAAACATTAATAGAACCATTGAGTCTCGAACCAGCTGTATCTCTAATCAAAGAAGATCCCAAGGCCGCTCATAACCGTGATCACGGCTGATATATCAGTTTCTAACCCTCTGCAGAGGTCGCACACTTTACCCATGAGCCGTGATTCCCGTTTTGCCCGGGGATCATGACTCCCCATTGATCACTTCCTAGGTGGTCCGGCAGGGTATCACTACATAGCTTTTACGAAGATTCCCTAGAGGTCATAGCCGCCCGTTAGGTTTCTCTAGTTTGATAAACACAGTACCCCTCCCCGCAGGAGGGTGACTAACAAAAGCAAAACGAAAGAACCTCGGCACCCAGCCTCGGCAGAGCAAGCACTGTGCCTGGACCCCATTGACGGCACGACGGCGAAGCAACTACACCTCTAGTTCCTCTAATTAATTAGCTAAGGGCGTCCCATTTCACCCTCATGGTTGCACTGTTATCTCGGGTGGTCTCTCAACGAACAGGTCCTTACGGAGAGGTACTCGGGAAGCAGCCCGAGTCCCCTTTAGTGCCACAAGCTCATCCTCATCGTATCCAGAATAAAACATCGTATCATAAAGTAATTCTCATCATGTTCGTTGATTAGAGTAAAGCACTAGCATGTAGCTAACCATAGTAACCCAAAAGGTAAATCAAGGACAAGGTAAATAGAAAGCTAGTAAATCCTTAGGTTGTTCATAGTATGCGGGACAGTGTATTATAAAGTAAATGGGACATAATGGGTCAGAGGACACTTGCCTTCACCAAACAGATGCTCAGGGTCTTCAATCTTGTAGAACTCGAAGAGCCAGATCACTTGGTCGCCAGCGCTTGATCATCGATTCCTCGAAGTTTGGAAACGAATCACGATCTAGTCGCAACGCGAAGCGAAGACAAACCTGTCGGTGTTTCGAAACCCGGGGGGTCCCTGGACCGACGAGTGAATTGTTGCCGCGTGCCCCAGCCCAGATGGGTCGACGCGAGGCGGAACGCGAAGGGGGGAAAAGGAGGCAGCCGGAGGGAGGTAGGCATGAGAGAATGGATCCCGCGGCCTTCGTGTTAGCCCCGCGCCTGGGTCGGGTGCGCTTGCAGTAGGGGGATACAAGCGTCCACGCGGGAGTGTAGCAATGTGCTAACGTGCCTAGCGGTGGTGAGCCCGCGCGGGCCAACCTTCTGTAAGAGGGCCCTGGTCCTCCCTTTTATAGGCGTAAGGAGAGGATCCAGGTGTACAATGGGGAGTGTAGCAATGTGCTAACATGTCTAGCGGTGGTGAGCTAGCGCCCTAAGTACATGCCATCGTGGCAGCCGGAGAGGTCTTGGCGCCTAGTTCGCGTGGTGTCGTGGCCGTTGGAGGAGTGCTGGAGCCTGGCGAGAGGACAGCTGTTGGGGCTGTCGAGTCCTTGCTGACGTCCTCTTGCTTCCGTAAGGGGGCTGAGAGCCGCCGTCGTCACAGGGCATGTGGGGCGCCATCATTACTCGCATGGTGGAGCGAGCCAGATGGGACGCCGGCCTGGTTCCCCGTAGCCCGAGTCAGCTTGGGGTAGGGTAATGATGGCGCTTCCTGTTGACGTGGTCGGTCCGTGCCCTAGGTTGGGCGATGTGGAGGCTCCTCCGAGGTCGAGGTCGAGTCTGTCTTCCGTGGCCGTGGTCGAGTCCGAGCCCCTGGGTCGGGCGAGGCGGAGACCATCGGCTGAGGCCAGGGCTGAGTCCGAGCCCTGGGGTCGGGCGAAGCGGAGTCCGTCGTCTCCTAGGGCTGAGCCCAAGTCCGAGCCCTGGGTCAGGCGGAGCGGAGTTCGTCGACTTCTGGGGCTGAGCCCGAGTCCGAGCCCTGGGTCGGGCGGAGCGGAGTTCGCCGTCTTCCGGGGCTGAGCCCGAGTCTGAGCCCTGGGTCGGGCGGAGCGGAGTTCGCCGTCTTCCGGGGCTGAGCCCGAGTCCGAGCCCTGGGGTCGGGCGAGGCAGAGTTTCCTATGACGCCCGAGGCTGGCCTTGGCTGCTGTCAGCCTCACTCTGTCAGGTGGCTCAGCAGTCGGAGCGGCGCAGGCGGCGCTGTCCTCTTGTCAGACCGGTCAGTAGAGCGGCGAAGTGACTGCGGTCACTTCGGCTCTATCGACTGGAGGGCGTGCGTCAGGATAAAGGTGTCAGGCCACCTTTGCATTAAACGTCCCTGCGATTTGGTCGGTCGGCGTGGCGATGTGGCCAAGGTTGCTTCTCGGTGAAGACTGGGCCTCGGGCGAGCCGATAGTGTACCCGTTGCTGGAGGGGGGTCCTCGGGCGAGACGTAGGTTCTCCAGGGTCGGCTTCCCTTGCCCGAGGCTAGGCTCGGGCGAGGCACGATCATGTCCCTTGAATGGACCGATCCTTGACTTAATCGCACCCATCAGGCCTTTGCAGCTTTGTGCTGATGGGGGTTACCAGCTGAGATTTAGGGGTCTTGAGGGTACCCCTAATTATGGTCCCCGACAGTAGCCCCTGAGCCTCCAAGGGAGTACTAACACTCGCTTGAAGGCTTTTGCCGCACTTTTTTGCAAGGGGACCAGCCTTTTTCGGTTGCATTCTGTTCCGGTGGGTGCGCGCGAGCGCACCCGCCGGGTGTAGCCCCCGAGGCCTCGGAGGAGTAGTTTTACTCCTTCGAGGTCTTAGTGCGTTTCGCAACACTTCGGCTGGTCTAGTTGTTCTCTCATGCGAGCTGGCCGTAGCCCGAGTGCACGGTCGGGTCCCAAGTTCTCGGGCTGGTATGTTGACGCTGTCAACGGTTTGGCCGGAGCTGGGCTTGCGAGAGCAGCCCTCGAGCCTCTGCACAGGGCGAGAGGACGATCAAGGACAGACTTGTCTTTTTTACATACGCCCCTGCGTTGCCTTTCCGCAAGGAGGAGGGGGGAAGCACCATGTTGTCCTCGGAGGGCGCCGAACATGGTGTTTCCGGTGAGCTGCTGGCGGGTAATCCGAGCGGACGCCCGTGCCCCATTTGCTAGGGGTCGGCTAGAGGCCCGGAGGCGCGCTCCAAAAGTACCTGCGGGTGATCTGCTGGAACCGGTCCCCTTTGACGGGGTCCGAGGGCTCGATGCCTCCCTCTGATGGGATTCCGTTACAAGATCGCTCCCGCTGGTCTCGGAAATGTCCTAGGGTACCTCGGGAGCGCAGCCCGAGCCTTGGTTATGTATCGAACGTACCCAGGGTCATCCCTCGCTCTGTGTCTGAGGCGACTGTGAACCCTTCGAGGGCCAGCCTACGAACCCCTGATCAGTAGTGGGCGCGGAGCCCGAGTGGCCTGAGGCGGCCGTTGAACCCTTCGAGGGGCCGGCCATCGAACCCCTGACCAGTAGTGGGCGCAGAACCCAATCGATCTGAGGCGGCCGTTGAACCCCTCCGAGGGGCCGGCCTTCGAACCTCTGATCAGTAGGGAGGCTCGGAGCCTGTTTCCTTCACGGAGAAGGGTCCTTTTCGGGGTATCCCCCTTTCCCGGTCCCTGTTGTAAGAGAGAGAAAGAGGAAAAGGAAAAGGATGCGAAGTCGAATGACGTGGCGTACCTTTTTCGACGCGGTCATTATGGCGAAGGCGAAGCGTCGCTTGCTCCTCCCGCCTGAGGCGCCGCCTGTCCTGCCGCAGAGTTAATGCGACGGGGCGAGCGGTTCGCGAGGCGGTCGCTGCGCGTGCGCGAGCCGTTCGAGGAACGGATCACGAGCGCACTGTCTTCACGCCGTGAGAGAGGGCTCCCTCGCTGCCCCTGGATGGGACGTAAGCTTGGCTGACGACGTGACCGCTGCTCCTGCCCGCCTGTCACCGCCATTACTGCCGGCCCATTTTTGACCGCATTTGACCGTCGCGCTTGGCTGGCACTGCAGGGTTGCCTCGAGTCGTGGTATTGACTCCGCAGTCGAGGAGGCGCGGTAGTGGCGTGAGTGGCGGTGCAGTTGCTCACACATAGCAACCGGCGTGCCGGTTGCATGACGCGTGGGCCTGGACCTCCATGCTGGGCGCGTTGGAGTCGAAGGGGCGCGCCCACTTGGCACGGTTGCATGCCGCCTGCATGGCTGTCCGCCCTTTCACCCGCTGGTCTGGGCGAAAGTGGAGGAGTGCTTGTAACCGCCGGGTGGTTGCATGCACCGCGCGCGCGTGGCGGTTTGGCTTCTTCTCCCCTGGACCGGCTTGCATGACGTGTGGGACCCAGCCCCCGCGCCGTGGGGGGGGGGAGAATCTTGGAGCGTGTTGGAGAAGACTCAACCCGCAACGGTTGATGACGCAAGTGGAGAGAGTCGCCTTTAAAAGGGGGGCGACCCCCTTGGAGGGCAACCATGTCTTCGCGCTCCCCACATGTGTCGTGTCTTCCCACCTTCCGAGCCCCCGGGCGGGGGACGCCCGGAATCCTTCCGTCTTGTCGTCGGAGGAACGCAACTTCGTGGAAGTTGGTACCTTTCAGCCATCGTTCGGCTTCAAGGATTTTCATCATGCAGCCCGGCTGCATCCCCTCGCCGGTGGTCATCCAAGACGGTGACCACCAGCTTGATGGTGGGGAGAAGCGAGCCAGGCTGCAGCCTCTGCCCCTCCCTCAGCTTTGAGGATGTTCATCATCAGTGCTAGGGAGGGGAGTGTGCCGAGTTGGGATCGGTCCCTGTGTGGGCGGCGACCCGCTCCTTCCCTCAGTGATCGGGGGGAAGGGCGTCCGCCGTTCATGGCATGGGCAGCTGCCGCGCGCCCGGCTCTCTGAGTCGAGCGGCTTCGGAGCCGCTCCTGGTGCCGCCTTCCGCCATGACAGCTGGAAGAGGTTCCGCCGCCGACGAGCTAGCCGGCGCCACCCACGGACTGACCTCCAACTTCTTCGGCCTTCTGCCCGTCCTTGCCTCTCGAGTTGGGGGCATGGGCGAGGGCCTCATGGCAGCAGCATCCGCCCTGAGGTCATCGCTGCTGCTGTTCGGCCCTCGGGTGCAGAAGTCGTCGTCGTTGCCGCTACCGGGGCGGGCAAGGACGAGCCGTTCGTCGGTCTTCTGTTGTTCCGCAGGCCCCTCTTGCTTAGTTAAAGGAACCCCTCGGCCGCCCTTCGATGAGCCGAAGCCGGAGGTAACGGTGTCAGCACGGACGGAGGCAGAGTTGGCTCCGAAAAGGAGGTGTGGTTGGCCAGAGCCTGGCCGGGTCGTCCACTAGCGGAACCGATGCCGGGGTTGAGCTGCCGAGGCCACAAGCCGAGCTGATGTCTTTGGGGGTCAGCTGGTCGAGGCCTCGGGGTGGCCGGCCGAGCCGCCTGCTCGGGCCGGATTCTCGAAGAAGACCCTGGCGGTGATGGCCCGGGTGTGGTGCTGATGTCGTCCTTCAGAGTGGGGGCCCTCCGACCGCGTCACCGTCCGAGGCTAGGTCAGACCCCGCCAAAGGTGTAGTAGATGCCGAGGGTGCTGCTGCCCCCTTCGGCTGTCGACGTCTGAGCCTGCAGGATCAGGTTGTCTTGTAGTGTGTGTATGTTTTCTGCGGCCACCGGGGCCTAAACACACCGTTGCCGTGTTGTAAAGCTGCGTTTCTTTTCCTCTTGTTTCGAGTATCCGGACTCATTTGTCGGTAACAGAATTGTTTGTGCGGGCGAGAGTTGCTTTTCACGGAAGGCGATGAGTGAGGTATCCGTATCCCGGAGGCGTAGGAATCCCTCGGCTCGGTCGGCCTTGCCGCTTACGCGTGCTCTTACTCGTCCATAGGGTTTTGTTACCGACACAGTCGAGAAGGCCCGAGAAATCATTTCGGCAGAGGAGCTTCTCGAGCATGAAGACTTGTTCGGTCCGCGGAGTCACTTATCCGAACGCGAGTTACTTATCGCAGAAGGTGATGACTGAGGTATCCGTATCCCGGAGGCGTAGGAGTCCCTCGGCTCGGTCAGCCTTGGCTGCTTACGTGTACTCCGTCGTTTTCAGGATCAACTTTTGAAGTAGTCGAAGAGCACGAAAGGCATTCTGGCAGAAAAGATTTTTTTCTTTTTTCGAGGAAAATTTTGACGCAGAGGGGGTTGCCCCCTTCTAGCCCCCGAGGGAGGGTCGGGCTTTGCCGAGGCAAGGCTGACCCTTCCTTGACGACCAGACTTGGTGTGTGAACGAGGTATACGAGCAACTTGAAAGCATCTTAAGGGTAGAAGCGACGTAGCTGTTGGATGTTCCAGGCGTTGCTGTAGACCTCGCCTTGGCTGTTGGCCAGCTTGTATGTTCCAGGCTTCAGAACCTTGGCGATGACGAACGGCCCTTCCCCGGGAGGCGTGAGTTTGTGCCGCCCTCGGGCGTCTTGTTGCAGCCGAAGCACCAGGTCGCCCACCTGGAGGTCTCGGGACCGAACCCCTCGTGCGTGGTAGCGTCGTAGGGACTGCTGGTACCGCGCCAAGTGTAGTAAGGCCATGTCCCGAGCCTGCTCCAGCTGGTCCAGTGAGTCTTCTCGGACGTGCTGGCGTCGTGCGTTTGCTTGAGATCGGCGTGTTGCGGGGAGGCGGCGCCCGTCTTTGTCTCAGACGCGAGATCGATGCCCGACGTGCCCTCCGTTGGGGCGCCGGCGCCGTCGACTCGCTCGACAGCCAACGAGGTGCCGCTTCCCGCTCGGCCTTGGTTGCCCCGCCTCCTCCTCCGTCGGCGGGGGAGGGGACGGGACAAGCTCGAATGTCGTCCTTCCACCACGTGGGGAAGGCATCGTCGATTTCCCCGCCGGCGAGCGGGTTGTCGACCGCCATTGTCGCTGTCGCGCGGCGGGGGAAGGAGTATCATGTCGTAGCTGCCATCGAGGGACATGAACTCAAGATTCCTGAAACGGAGCACCATCCCGGGCTGGAAAGGTTGCTGGAGACTGCCCATCTGGAGCTTGACGGGAAACTGTTCGTCAACACGCAGCAGGCCCCTACCTGGCGCGCCAACTGTCGGTGTTTCGAAACCCGGGGGGTCCCTGGACCGACGAGTGAATTGTCGCCGCGTGCCCCAGCCCAGATGGGTCGACGCGAGGCGGAACGCGAAGGGGGAAAAAGGAGGCAGCCGGAGGGAGGCAGGCGTGAGAGAATGAATCCTGCGGCCTTCGTGTTAGCCCCGCGCCTGGGTCGGGTGCGCTTGTAGTAGGGGGATACAAGCGTCCACGCGGGAGTGGGAGCGAGCGGCCTTGCGCGAGCACCGTCCCGTCCTTCTCCACGCGGGCCAACCTTCTGTAAGAGGGCCCTGGTCCTCCCTTTTATAGGCGTAAGGAGAGGATCCAGGTGTACAATGGGGAGTGTAGCAATGTGCTAACGTGTCTAGCGATGGTGAGCTAGCGCCCTAAGTACATGCCATCGTGGCAGCCGGAGAGGTCTCGGCGCCCAGTTCGCATGGTGTCGTGGCCGTCGGAGGAGTGCTGGAGCCTGGCGTGAGGACAACTGTTGGGGCTGTCGAGTCCTTGCTGATGTCCTCTTGCTTCCGTAAGGGGGCTGAGAGCCGCCGCCGTCACAGGGCATGCGGGGCGCCATCATTACTCGCATGGTGGAGCGAGCCAGATGGGACGCCGGTCTGGTTCCCCGTAGCCCGAGTCAGCTCGGGGTAGGGTAATGATGGCGCTTCCTGTTGACGTGGTCGGTCCGTGCCCTAGGCTGGGCGATGTGGAGGCTCCTCCGAGGTTGAGGTCAAGTCTGTCTTCCGTGGCCGTGGTCGAGTCCGAGCCCCTGGGTCGGGCGAGGCGGAAACCATCGGCTTAGGCTAGGGCTGAGTCCGAGCCCTGGGGTCGGGCGAAGCGGAGTCCGTCGTCTCCTGGGGCTGAGCCCAAGTCCGAGCCCTGGGTCGGGCGGAGCGGAGTTCGTCGTCTTCTGGGGTTGAGCCCGAGTCCGAGCCCTAGGTCGGGCGGAGCGGAGTTTGCCGTCTTCCGGGGCTGAGCCCGAGTCCGAGCCCTGAGTCGGGTGGAGCGGAGTTCGCCGTCTTCCGGGGCTGAGCCCGAGTCCGAGCCCTGGGTCGGGCGGAGCGGAGTTCGCCGTCTTCCGGGGCTGAGCCCAAGTCCGAGCCCTGGGTCGGGCGGAGCGGAGTTCGCCGCCTTCCGGGGCTGAGCCCGAGTCCGAGCCCTAGGGTCGGGCGAGGCGGAGTTTCCTATGACGCCCGAGGCCGGCCTTGGCTGCTGTCAGCCTCACTCTGTCGGGTGGCTCAGCAGTCGGAGCGGCGCAGGCGGCGCTGTCCTCTTGTCAGACCGGTCAGTAGAGCGGCGAAGTGACTGCGGTCACTTCGGCTCTGTCGAATGGAGGGCGTGCGTCAGGATAAAGGTGTCAGGCCACCTTTGCATTAAACGTCCCTGCGATTTGATCGGTCGGCGTGGCGATGTGGCCAAGGTTGCTTCTCGGTGAAGACTGTGCCTCGGGCGAGCCGATAGTGTACCCGTTGCTGGAGGGGGGGTCCTCGGGCGAGACGTAGGTTCTCCGGGGTCGGCTTCCCTTGCCCGAGGCTAGGCTCGGGCGAGGCACGATCATGTCCCTTGAATGGACCGATCCTTGATTTAATCGCACCCATCAGGCCTTTGCAGCTTTGTGCTGATGGGGGTTACCAGCTGAGATTTAGGGGTCTTGAGGGTACCCCTAATTATGGTCCCCGACGGCACAAGCAAACAAACATATACATATGCATAAGAACATTACACCATACAAGATAAAATGTTATAAAAACATGCAGCATAAAATAAAGCTCGATTCTACGATCACGCGAGGGAAAGAAACGTCGAACTCGAAGCTACAGCTGAGAAGTTAGCGCGTTAACGCTAAACAAGCATTAACTATAACATTTAATTTGACAATATCAAGTATAACTTATAGCCGCTATATAGTTTTGATTAAATCTACCACACTAGTAGCTATCAAACAAATAACTAATATAATTAGCACGAGGGATTCTAAGCGAGGTGAATTTACGACGCACGAAACAATACGACAGCGTGCAGACGACGCGCGGACATGCGCGACATAGCACGTGAACGACGCACGGGACAGTGCGGGCGACCGACGCGAACGATGCGCGGACCAGCACGTTACCACGTGCGGAACAACACGCGCGACAGGCGAAAAACTAAACAGGTGACACATTTGTACTAAACAAATATTAAATACATAAATAGTAGTTAACTTGATATTTGTCATGTCAATGTTTATTATAAAAGCCTAAGTTGAACACTACACATTTAATCTGATTGAAATATTAATCTAGTAAATATTAGTCGAGCAAACTTTAAGTTAATTATCTAAAATATGCGACCTGACGAACTAACGTTATTAACTTGAGTATCTATAAGCGAAAATAATTTACTATCACGCGATGACGTCGTGCGGCACGCGTAATTGACACACGAGATATGCACGACATGTGAACCAGATGCGCGGCACGAACGCGCGAAGGAATATCGACACGCGCAAACAGCGCGCGAATAATATGCGACGACGCACGGACACACGCGACTTAGCGCGTAGACAACATGCGGCGATGCGCATAATCCGCACGCGCGACACGTGAAGACCACGTGTGGAGATGCGCGCAAAACAGCACGCGCGATCCAGCACGCCATCGCGCACGGAACAACATGCACGACATATAAATATTTAACTCGATATTAATTACGTTATCGTATTTATATAAAAGTGTGACTTAAAACTAAGGATTGGTCTTAACTATATTGATATTTTTTAAAACCAAAGGTCAAACTAGCAATTAATTAAGTACATAAAACACGTGTATGACAGAATAATATTTTTAACATATGCACGACATCTTTACGAAATTAGTGTAATCGGAACAGAATGAAACGAATATTTAACGCAAAAATATATATCTATAAATCGCAGATTAACGATGACGTGGCGCAGTCCTAATGGCCGACCACTTACCACACAAAGGGCCACAAGGAGCACAATCATAGAAGATCTTGACGGATGGGATTAAATGTGGGTGTGGTCAGTTTTTCTTCCTCCTTGAAGCATGAACTGCACAAACAGGGAGCGGTTCCTCCTGCCGTCTTTAACCTCAGAAAAAGAACAGAGAACGGCATGGGGGGAGAAAGAAGGAGAGGGGATCGAACAGGGGAGTGAGCCACGCCGGCCACGCGCCGCATGCCGCGCCCAGCACGGGCGAGCTCGGCCGGCCGCGCCCAGCACGGGCCGCAGGGGTGCTCGCCGGGGCGCTTGCGGGGGAGGAGACTACGCATGGGGAGGGGCCGGGCTCGCGCGCCAACAATGGCTTCCTGGCCGTGCCTGGGGAGTTCGTCGGGGGGGGGGGGGGGCTCAGCCATGGCTGTGGCACGGCGGCGCACCGCGAGCAGGGCCCGAGGTTGGTCGCATGCACAGAGAAGACGAGGGGCGAGGGAACGGCGACCAGGGGAGGTAGACGGAGGGGCGCGGGGATGGGGGCTGCTGGCAACGCTGCGTGCTGAGGAAAACAGGAGGAGCACGCAGGGGAGAGAGAGATGGCTCACCTGTTCCTAGTAACCGCCGGGTGTCTGCTCCTGCGTGATTTGGATCTGGGGGAAGACGACGGTGGGGTGGATTTATATTAAAAAAATATGTACGGGAGATGGTTGTCCAATTCGTCACAAATTGTGTCGCGGCAGAGCGGAAAAGACAATTGCGCGAGACAGTGTAAGATAGAGACTAACTTAGGTGGGTTAGATAAAATTAGATGAAGACGGTCAGAGCTGGCTCGCGGACCCAAGATGACGGGTGGAAGTTGAAGGGGTAGACGGGGATAGACGTGGATTATCTTGCCAACGCGAGCAGCATGCCGTTCGCGAGAAGAAGCAGCTCGATGATCTCGTGAAAAAGAGCACGAGATCGGGAACGGATCGACGGGAGGAAGATATATATATTATCGAGTTTCCAAAAACTTATAGTTTTCGCAACTACTATATTTTTGGTATTTAATTAACATTAGAAAGACTAAAAATTCGTACTTTATTACTCGGAGAAACATTTCGAAGATTCCCGAAAGCCTCCATAAACAAGATCAAGATAATTCGATATAGTTTGAAAAACCTTTACACTCATAAACACTATGCAATGACTTGAATGCAACAATCAAAGCTTCTACATGATTTTATTTTACTACGCCAAAGACTCATATATATATATAATAAAATAACATTCCCTTATTTATAAAAAGAGAAGAAAAGCAGGTAAAGAAGAGGGTAACACCTGAATTTGGTGGATATTAGGAAAGAAATTTTATACCCCCAAATTCAGGGTGTTACAAAAACAATCAATGGTGTGGTTGTATGCATTCTAAACCTTTTTCATTGTGAGGATACCAGGCCTAAGTTGTTTATTGCAAATTTCATGAGCCTTGATCAAGATGTATAATGCTTCTCCCTATTTGTCTTTAAAGTAAATTCATCCACTCAATTTATTCAAATACTTGATGCATATCTTTAGGGGAGCCTCTTTCTATATCTTGATTATGTTGAGACTATTACTTTATCTTAGTACTTTCATATAGTCTCTTGCATGAGAATGAGTTTCTCATGAAGTATGCTACTATTTTCCAATTCTCATCTTTCACTCTAAAGTAGCATATTTGCTAGATTCTCCTACTCTAAGCTTAATTGATAATCTAATGCGTATGTTGTTCTTTTTGATCACATCTGTTATTTGTTTGATCATTGAATGACTTCAATTAACAATCATGCTTCTTAGTGTCGTATATTCTATTAATCAATATCTCTCTTGTTGTGCACTAAGTTAAAAGGAGAATTCATGATACTTTTATGCAATTTATGATCCATTTAATATATACTTACAATAACTTGGAAAAGGATCACTAGTTGTAGAACTCTCTTGTGCAAAATATTTCCATATATTGTCATTGAGTATAGGTCTTAAGCATCTAAGACTAAGGACAAAGCACAATGAAGAGAGCGTCTCTATGAGAAGGTACAAAACGGTAAAACTACTTCCCTTTATTTACACATGTACCTAAATCTTCCTTTTCTATACATTCTTTGTATGACTTGTATAAAAGGAAGAGAAAGCATGTCCATGCATTATCCCTGCTTCATACCTAGTTTAACCTCTTAAAATTTCACTCCTGCATTAATGCATCTTTGCTTAAACTAGATGAAGTAATTTTATTATCAAAGAGCTTAAAGCTTAACCTTGTAACGAGGATAAGCTGCCTTTGTCCCAAAGGTGGATGGCCCTTAAGCCTCTTTGAAATCCTTAAGGGAAAATGCTTAAGATATTTATAACATGCTTTCATAAGTGCATAAACTGTCATGAGCGTCACACTTATATTATGACACAATGCACTTCACATTCTGTATGATATAGATATGTTCTCATTAACCTAATTATGTGCCATTGGCATTTAAGGCCAAAATATGTGTTTTTCTCTCCATGCACATATTTAGGGGGAGCAATCTATGTTGTATAGAACCATGATCATGCTTAATTGATATATCTCTTGATCATATCTCTTTCATTCTGGTACAAATGCATATATCCTATTATTCTCGTACCATGACTACGACTAATATGTTTTCAAGTATATTTCTATACTAAGTCGTAGATTGAAAGGGAAATTGAGTCTTCGGCGAAGACAAGGCTTCCACTCAACTCTATCGGTATTATCTATCCTTCGCCATCACTCCACTCTGTCTCTCCATTGGTATAATCTTTCTCTCATATATTATTTGCCAAAGGGGAGAAAGTAGTTCAAAGGGCTTATATCTCACTCAAAGTATCCGTTTTTGGCGATTTATGCCAAAGGGGGAGAAAGTATTAGCCCAAAGCCAAAAGGACCGCACCACCACCTAATTTTAAAACTAATGATTTTCAAATTGATATCTCATTGTGTTCAAAAGGGGTAGAAAGTAGTACTTTCAAAAATTGGTATCTTAAAACACTCTCGAACACTAAGAGGAGAATTTTATTGAAGGGGAGTTTTGTTTAGTCAAAGGAAAAAGCATTTGAAATAGGGGGAGAAAATTTCAAATCTTGAAAATGCTTTTCAAAATCTTATTCATTTACCTTTGAATATTTGCAAAAGGACTTTAAAAAGGATTTACAAAAAGAATTTGCAAAAACAAAACATGTGGTGCAAGCGTGGTCCAAAATGTTAAAAATAAAGAAACAATCCATGCATATCTTATGAGTATTAATATTGGCTCAATTCTAAGTAACCTTTGCACTTATATATTGCAAACTAGTCGAATTATGCACTTCTATACTTGCTTTGGTTTGTGTTGGCATCAATCACCAAAAAGGGGGAGATTGAAAGGGAATTAGGCTTACACCTATTTCCTAATTGATTTTGGTGGTTGAATTGCCCAACACAAATAATTGGACTAACTAGTTTTCTCTAGTCTATAAGTTCTACAGGTGCCAATGGTTCACAATAAGTCAATAAAAAGACCAAGAAAGGGTTCAAGAAGAAAGGAGCAAAGGAAACCGAAGTGCTCCCTGGTCTCGCGCACCGGACTGTCCGGTGCACCACCGGACAGTGTCCGGTGCACCAGGGAAGAACGACATCAAACTCTTCACCTTCGGGTTTCCCAGGCGCACCTCCGCTAAAATTCACCGGACTGTCCGGTGTGCCACCGGACTGTCCGGTGCACCAGCGGAGCAACAGCTATCTGCGTGCAACGGTCGACTCTGCAAAGTGAACAGTAGAATTCAGATGTTAGAGCAGCGAGTCAGAGGGGCACCGGACTGTCCGGTGTGCCACCGGACTGTCCGGTGCCACATGAGGACAAAGCCTCCTGAAAGTCGCCTAGAGGGGGGGTGAATAGGGCGAAACTGAAATTTATAAAGTTAATCACAACTACAAGCCGGGTTAGCATTAGAAATAATAATGAGTCCGAGAGAGAGGGCGCAAAACAAATCGCGAGCGAATAAAGAGTGAGACACGTGGATTTGTTTTACCGAGGTTCGGTTCTTGCAAACCTACTCCCCGTTGAGGTGGTCACAAAGACCGGGTCTCTTTCAACCCTTTCCCTCTCTCAAACGGTCCCTCGGACCGAGTGAGCTTCTTCTTCTCAATCACACGGGACACAAAGTCCCCGCAAGGACCACCACACAATTGGTGTCTCTTGCTTCGGTTACAAGTGAATGAATCTCAAGAAAGAATGAGAAAGAAAGAAGCAATCCAAGCGCAAGAGCTCAAAAGAACATAACAAATCTCTCTCACTAATCACTAAAGCCTTGTGTGGAGTTGGGAGAGGATTTGATCACTTGGGTGTGTCTAGAATTGAATGCTAGAGCTCTTGTAAGTAGTTGGAAGGTGGAAAACTTGGATGACTTGAATGTGGGGTGGTTGGGGGTATTTATAGCCCCAACCACCAAACTAGCTGTTTGGTGAAGGCTGCTGTCGACGGGCGCACCGGACAGTCCGGTGCGCCACCGGACAGTGTCCGGTGCGCCAGCCACGTCACCCGACCGTTAGGGTTCGACCGTTGGAGCTTTGACGAGTGGGCCCGCCTGGCTGTCCGGTGGTGCACCGAACATGCCCTTTAAGCTGTCCGGTGTGCCACCCGCGCGTGCTCTGCTCCTCTGCGCGCGCTAGCGTGCATTTAATGCTGTAGCAGGTGATCGTTGCGCTGAAGTAGTCGTTGCTCCGCCGTTACACCGGACAGTCCGGTGTGCACCGGACATGTTCGGTGAATTATAGCGGAGCGAAATCCCGAAGCTAGCGAGTTCAGAGTCGCTCTCCTCTGGAGCACCGGACACTGTCCGGTGGTTCACCGGACAGTCCGGTGGTTCACCGGACAGTCCGGTGAATTATAGCGAAGCGCTCCTGAGAATTCCCGAAGGTGCGAAGTTCAGCTTGAAGTCCCCTGGTGCACCGGACACTGTCCGGTGGCACACCGGACAGTCTGGTGTGCCAGACCATGGCACACTTCGGTTATCCCTTGCTCTTTTTGTTGAACCCTTTTCTTGGTCTTTTTATTGGCTTATTGTGAACCTTTGGTACCTGTAGAACTTATAAACTAGAGCAAACTAGTTAGTCCAATTATTTGTGTTGGGCAATTCAACCACCAAAATCAATTTAGGAATATAGGTGTAAGCCTAATTCCCTTTCAATCTCCCCCTTTTTGGTGATTGATGCCAACACAAACCAAAGCAAACATACAAGTGCAGAATTTGAACTAGTTTGCAAAATGCAAGTGCAAAGGTTACTTAGAATTGAGCCAATAAATATTACTTACTAGATATGCATGGATTGTTTCTTTATTTTTAACATTTTGGACCACACTTGCACCACATGTTTTGTTTTTGCAAATTCTTTTTGTAAATCCTTTTCAAGGTCCTTTTGCAAATAGTCAAAGGTAAATGAATAAGATTTTGCGAAGCATTTTTAAGATTTGAAATTTTCTCCCTTTGTTTCAAATGCTTTTTCTTTGACTAAACAAAACTCCCCCTCAATAAATTCTCCTCTTAGTGTTGAAGAGGGTTTTAAGATATTAATTTTAAAATTCTCCCCCTTTTGAACACAATAAGATACCAATTTGAAATTTTCCAATTAAAAATCATTAAAATTAGGGTGGTGGTGCGGTCCTTTTGCTTTGGGCTCATACTCTCTCCCTCTTTGGCATGAATCGCCAAAAACGGAATCATTAGAGCCCTTTACTAAACTTTTCTCCCTTTTGGCAAATAAAACATATGAGTGAAGATTATACCAAAGACGAAGAATTGCTCGGAGCGACGGCGAAAGATGAGTGATAGAGTGGAGTGGAAGCCTTTGTCTTCGCCGAAGACTCCAATTCCCTTTCAATATACCTATGACTTGGTTTGAAATACACTTGAAAACACATTAGTCATAGCATATATAAAAGAGACATGATCAAAGGTATATTTATGAGCTATGTATGCAAGACATCAAAAGAAATTTCTAGAATCAAGAATATTTAACTCATGCCTAAGTTTGGTAAAAGTTTGTTCATCCAATGGCTTGGTAAAGATATCGGCTAATTGATCTTTAGTGTTAATATATGCAATCTCGATATCCCCCTTTTGTTGGTGATCCCTAAGAAAATGATACCGAATGGCTATGTGTTTAGTGCGGCTATGCTCAACGGGATTATCTGCCATGCGGATTGCACTCTCATTATCACATAGAAGAGGAACTTTGGTTAGTTTGTAACCATAGTCCCGCAGGGTTTGCCTCATCCAAAGCAATTGCGCGCAACAATGTCCTGCGACAATGTACTCGGCTTCGGCGGTAGAAAGAGCAACCGAATTTTGCTTCTTTGAAGCCCAAGACACCAAGGATCTTCCCAAGAACTGGCAAGTCCCCGATGTGCTCTTTCTATTAATTTTACACCCCGCCCAATCGGCATCCGAATAACCAATTAAATCAAATGTGGATCCCCGAGGGTACCAAAGCCCAAACTTAGGAGTATAAGCCAAATATCTCAAGATTCGTTTTACGGCCGTAAGGTGAGATTCCTTAGGGTCGGCTTGGAATCTTGCACACATGCATACGGAAAGCATAATGTCCGGTCGAGATGCACATAAATAGAGTAATGAACCTATCATCGACCGGTATACCTTTTGATCGACGGATTTACCTTCCGTGTCGAGGTCGAGATGCCCATTGGTTCCCATGGGAGTCTTGATGGGCTTGGCATCCTTCATTCCAAACTTGTTTAGAATGTCTTGAGTATACTTCGTTTGGCAAATGAAGGTGCCCTCTTGGAGTTGCTTTACTTGAAATCCTAAGAAATACTTCAACTCCCCCATCATTGACATCTCGAATTTCTGTGTCATGATCCTACTAAATTCCTCACATGTAGATTCGTTAGTAGACCCGAATATAATATCATCAACATATATTTGGCATACAAACAAATCATTGTCAAGAGTTTTAGTAAATAAAGTAGGATCGGCCTTGCCGACTTTGAAGCCATTAGCTATAAGGAAATCTCTTAGGCATTCATACCATGCTCTTGGGGCTTGCTTGAGCCCATAAAGCGCCTTAGAGAGCCTATAGACATGGTTAGGGTACTCACTGTCTTCAAAGCCGGGAGGTTGCTCAACGTAGACCTCTTCCTTGATTGGTCCATTGAGGAAGGCACTCTTCACGTCCATTTGGTAAAGCTTGAAGCCATGGTAAGTAGCATAGGCTAATAATATACGAATTGATTCAAGCCTAGCTACGGGTGCATAGGTTTCACCAAAATCCAAACCTTCGACTTGGGAGTATCCCTTGGCCACAAGTCGAGCTTTGTTCCTTGTCACCACACCATGCTCGTCTTGCTTGTTGCGGAAGACCCATTTGGTTCCTACAACATTTTGGTTAGGACGTGGAACTAAATGCCATACCTCGTTCCTAGTGAAATTGTTGAGCTCCTCTTGCATCGCCATCACCCAATCCGAATCTTGGAGTGCTTCCTCTACCCTGTGTGGCTCAATAGAGGAAACAAAAGAGTAATGCTCACAAAAATGTGCAACACGAGATCTAGTGGTTACCCCCTTATGAATATCGCCGAGGATGGTGTTGACGGGGTGATCTCGTTGGATTGCTTGGTGGACTCTTGGGTGTGGCGGCCTTGGTTCTTCATCCTCCTTGTCTTGATCATTTGTGTCTCCCCCTTGATTATTGCCGTCATCTTGAGGTGGCTCATCATTTTGATTTTCTCCTTCATCAACTTGAGCCTCGTCCTCATTTTGAGTTTGTGGAGATGCTTGCGTTGAGGAGGATGGTTGATCTTGTGCATTAGGAGGCTCTTTGGATTCCTTAGGACACACATCCCCAATGGACATGTTCCTTAGCGCGATGCACGGAGCCTCTTCATTACCTATCTCATCAAGATCAACTTGCTCTACTTGAGAGCCGTTAGTCTCATCAAACACAATGTCACAAGAAACTTAACCTAGTCCTGAGGACTTGTTAAAGACTCTATATGCCCTTGTGTTTGAATCATATCCTAGTAAAAAGCCTTCTACAGTCTTAGGAGCAAATTTAGATTTTCTACCTCTTTTAACAAGAATAAAGCATTTGCTACCAAAGACTCTAAAATAGGAAATATTGGGCTTTTTACCGGTTAGGAGTTCGTATGATGTCTTCTTGAGGATTCGGTGTAGATACAACCGGTTGATGGCGTAGCAGGCGGTGTTGACCGCCTCGGCCCAAAACTGATCCGGCGTCTTGTACTCATCAAGCATGGTTCTTGCCATGTCCAATAGAGTTCGATTCTTCCTCTCCACTACACCATTTTGTTGTGGCGTGTAGGGAGAAGAAAACTCATGCTTGATGCCCTCCTCCTCAAGGAAGCCTTCAATTTGTGAATTCTTGAACTCCATCCCGTTGTCACTTCTAATTTTCTTGATCCTCAAGCCAAACTCATTTTGAGCCCGTCTCAAGAATCCTTTTAAGGTTTCTTGGGTTTGTGATTTTTCCTGCAAGAAGAACACCCAAGTGAAGCGAGAATAATCATCCACAATAACTAGACAATACTTACTCCCGCTGATGCTTATGTAAGCTATCGGGCCGAATAGGTCCATGTGTAGGAGCTCCAGTGGCCTGTCAGTCGTCATGATGTTCTTGTATGGATGATGAACACCAACTTGCTTCCCGGCTTGGCATGCGCTACAAATCCTGTCTTTCTCAAAATGAACATTTGTTAATCCTAAAATGTGCTCTCCCTTTAGAAGCTTATGAAGATTCTTCATTCCAACATGGGCTAGTCGGCGGTGCCAGAGCCAACCCATGTTAGTCTTAGCAATTAAGCAGGTGTCGAGTTCAGCTCTATCAAAATCTACCAAGTATAGCTAACCCTCTAACACTCCCTTAAATGCTATTGAATCATCACTTCTTCTAAAGACAGTGATACCTACATCAGTAAATAGACAGTTGTAGCCCATTTGACATAATTGGGAAACGGAAAGCAAGTTGTAATCTAATGAATCAACAAGAAAACATTAGAAATGGAATGGTCAGGAGATATAGCTATTTTACCCAAACCTTTGACTAAACCTTGGTTTCCATCCCCGAATGTGATAGCTCGTTGGGGATCTTGGTTTTTCTCGTAGGAGGAGAACATCTTCTTCTCCCCTGTCATGTGGTTTGTGCACCCGCTATCGATGATCCAACTTGTGCCCCTGGATGCATAAACCTACAAAACAAATTTAATTCTTGACTTTAGGTACCCAAACGGTTTTGGGACCTTTGGCATTAGACACAAGAACTTTGGGTACCCAAACACAAGTCTTGGAGCCCTTGTGTTTGCCCCCAACAAACTTGGCAACTACCTTGCCGGATTTATTAGTCAAAACATAAGATGCATCGAAAGTTTTAAATGAAATGTCATGATCATTTGATGCACTAGGAATTTTCTTCTTAGGCAACTTAGCACGGGTTGGTTGCCTAGAGCTAGATGTCTCACCCTTATACATGAAAGCATGATTAGGGCCAGAGTGAGACTTCCTAGAATGAATTCTCCTAATTTTGCTCTCAGGATAACCGGCAGGGTACAAAATGTAGCCCTCGTTATCCTGAGGCATGGGAGCCTTGCCCTTAACAAAATTAGACAATCTTTTAGGAGGAGCATTAAGTTTGACATTGTCTCCCCTTTGGAAGCCAATGCCATCCTTGATGTCAGGGCGTCTCCCACTATAGAGCATATTTCTAGCAAATTTAAACTTTTCATTCTCTAAGTTATGCTCAGCAATTTTAGCGTCTAATTTTGCTATATGATCATTTTGTTGTTTAATTAAGACCATATGATCATGAATAGCATTAATATCAACATCTCTACATCTAGCACAAATAGACACATGCTCAACGGTAGATGTAGAGAGTTTGCAATACTTTAATTCTACAACCTTAGCATGTAATATATCATTTTCACTTCTAAGGTTAGAAATAGTAACATTGCAAACATCAAAATCTTTAGCCTTAGCAACCAATTTTTCATTTTCACATCTAAGGCTATCAATAGAATTATTCAATTCTTCAATCTTAGCAAGCAAATCAACATTATCATCTCTAAGATTGGGAATTGAAACATTACAAACATGGGAATCAACCTTAGCATTTAATTTAGCATTTTCATTTCTAAGGTTGGCAATAGTATCATGGCATGTGCTTAGCTCACTAGATAATTTTTCACATTTTTCTACTTCTAGAGCATAAGCATTTTTAACCTTAACATGCTTTTTATTTTCCTTGATTAGAAAGTCCTCTTGGGAATCCAAGAGGTCATCCTTCTCATGAATGGCACTAATTAATTCATTTAATTTTTCCTTTTGTTGCATGTTGAGGTTGACAAAAAGGGTACGCAAATTATCTTCCTCATCACTAGCATTATCATCACTAGAGGACTCATATTTAGTGGAGGATTTGGATTTAACCTTCTTCTTTTTGTTGTATTTTGCCATGAGGCATTTGTGGCCGACGTTGGGGAAGAGAAGACCCTTGGTGACGGCGATGTTGGCGGCGTCCTCGTCGGAGGAGGAGTCGGTGGAGCTCTCATCTGAGTCCCACTCCCGGCACACATGGGCATCGCCGCCCTTCCTCTTATGATATCTCTTCTTCTCCTTTCTTCTCCCCTTCTTGTCGTTGTCCCTGTCACTATCACTTGATAATGGACATTTAGCAATAAAGTGACCGAGCTTACCACACTTGTAGCAAACCTTCTTGGAACGGGATTTGTAATTCTTCCCCTTCCGTTGCTTGAGGATTTGGCGAAAGCTTTTGATGATTAAAGCCATCTCCTCATTGTCGAGCTTGGAGGCATCAATGGGTTGTCTACTTGATGTAGACTCTTCCTTCTTTTCCTCCGTCGCCTTGAATGCGACCGGTTGTGCTTCGAACGTGGAGGGGCCATCAAGCTCGTTGATCTTCTTTGAGCCTTTGATCATCAACTCAAAGCTCACAAAATTACCTATAACTTCCTCGGGGGTCATTTGTGTATATCTAGGATTACCGCGAATTAATTGAACTTGAGTAGGGTTAAGGAAAACAAGTGATCTAAGAATAACCTTAACCACTTCGTGGTCATCCCATTTTTTTGCTCCCGAGGTTGCGCACTTGATTCACCAAGGTTTTGAGCCGGTTGTACATGTCTTGTGGCTCCTCCCCTTGGCGAAGACGGAAGCGACCGAGCTCCCCCTCGATCGTTTCCCGCTTGGTGATCTTGGTCACCTCATCTCCTTCGTGCGCGGTCTTTAGCACGTCCCAAATTTCTTTAGCACTCTTCAACCCTTGCACCTTGTTATACTCCTCTCGACTTAAGGAGGCGAGGAGTATAGTTATGGCTTGGGAGTTGAAGTGTTGGATTTGGGCCACTTCGTCCTCATCATAATCCTCATCCCCTACAGATGGTACCTGTACACCAAACTCAACAATATCCCATATACTTTTGTGGAGTGAGGTTAGGTGATATCGCATCATATCACTCCACCTAGCATAATCTTCACCATCAAATGTTGGTGGTTTGCCTAATGGGACGGAAAGTAAAGGTGTATGTTTAGGAATGCGAGGATAGCGTAGGGGGATCTTACTAAACTTCTTGCGCTCGTGGCGCTTAGAAGTTACGGACGGCGCGTCGGAGCCGGAGGTCGATGGTGATGAAGTGTCGGTCTCGTAGTAGACCACCTTCCTCATCTTCTTGTGCTTGCCGCTACTCCGATGCGATTTGTGGGAAGAAGATTTCTTCTCCTTCCCCTTTCCTTTGTTGCGGGACTCTTCCGATGAAGTCTTCCCGTGGCTTGTAGTGGGCTTGTCGCTGGTCTCCATCTCCCTCTTGGTGTGATCTCCCGACATCACTTCGAGCGGTTAGGCTCTAATGAAGCACCGTGGCTCTGATACCAATTGAAAGTCGCCTAGAGGGGGGGCTGAATAGGGCGAAACTGAAATTTACAAAGTTAATCACAACTACAAGCCGGGTTAGCATTAGAAATAATAATGAGTCCGAGAGAGAGGGCGCAAAACAAATCGCGAGCGAATAAAGAGTGAGACACGTGGATTTGTTTTACCGAGGTTCGGTTCTTGCAAACCTACTCCCCGTTGAGATGGTCACAAAGACCGGGTCTCTTTCAACCCTTTCCCTCTCTCAAAAGGTCCCTCGGACCGATTGAGCTTCTTCTTCTCAATCACACGGGACACAAAGTCCCCGCAAGGACCACCACACAATTGGTGTCTCTTGCTTCGGTTACAAGTGAATGAATCTCAAGAAAGAATAAGAAAGAAAGAAGCAATCCAAGCGCAGGAGCTCAAAAGAACACAACAAATCTCTCTCACTAATCACTAAAGCCTTGTGTGGAGTTGGGAGAGGATTTGATCACTTGGGTGTGTCTAGAATTGAATGCTAGAGCTCTTGTAAGTAGTTGGAAGGTGGAAAACTTGGATGACTTGAATGTGGAGTGGTTGGGGGTATTTATAGCCCCAACCACCAAACTAGCCGTTTGGTGAAGGCTGCTGTCGACGGGCGCACCGGACAGTCCGGTGTGCCAGCCACGTCACCCGACCGTTAGGGTTCGACTGTTGGAGCTCTGACGAGTGGGCCCACCTGGCTGTCCGGTGGTGCACCGGACATGCCCTGTAGGCTGTCCGGTGTGCCACCCGCGCGTGCTCTGCTCCTTTGCGCGCGCTGGCGCGCATTTAATGCTGTAGCAGGTGACCGTTGCGCTGAAGTAGCCGTTGCTCCGCCGTTACACCGGACAGTCCGGTGTGCACCGGACATGTCCGGTGAATTATAGCGGAGCGAAATCCCGAAGCTGGGGAGTTCAGAGTCGCTCTCCTCTGGAGCACCGGACACTGTCCGGTGGTTCATCGGACAGTCCGGTGAATTATAGCGAAGCGCCCCTGAGAATTCCCGAAGGTGCGAAGTTCAGCTTGAAGTCCCCTGGTGCACCAGACACTGTCCGGTGGTGCACCGGACACTGTCCGGTGGCACACCGGACAGTCCGGTGTGCCAGACCAGGGCACACTTCGGTTATCCCTTGCTCTTTTTGTTGAACCCTTTTCTTGGTCTTTTTATTGGCTTATTGTGAACCTTTGGTACCTGTAGAACTTATAAACTAGAGCAAACTAGTTAGTCCAATTATTTGTGTTGGGCAATTCAACCACCAAAATCAATTTAGGAATATAGGTGTAAGCCTAATTCCCTTTCACCTCCAACGGTCGACCAGCTCTGTGGCAGAACCTCCAAGTTATTGGGCCCACATGCACCTGTCCTTGTCCCAAAGACCTCAGACAGCCATGCATGTGCACCAGATAACTCAACAGGATCTGTCCAATTGCCCCAAGGACATCGGATAAACCACTTTCAACCAGAACCGCGGGATTAAGTAACACAAATCACACACACCAATATTATTGCAGCGGAAATCTTACTACCAAATTTTTACAAGTTACAAAAAATTCTACATTAGTTTATCGGAGTGATTACAAAAGTATAAGTTTGAAATATATGCTAGCTTAAGTGACCATCCTCAATAAGAAGTATAGAAGGGTTACTTAGACTTATAAGAAGGCCGAGCCCACCGGCACTTAACACCATCACAGCATCACAAAGTTAGACCTGAAAAACAACAGGGAATAAAACCCTGAGTATGGAATTACTCAGCAAGTCTTACCCGACTAAGGAAAAGACTCTCAAGGGTATGCTGGATAAATAGGAGTCAAGGAGAGGCTTTAGCAAAAATCAACTTATACTTTTGCAGAAGCAGCTTACTAAAGTGAGTCCTTACTTTCAATCTTTTAATGCCATATTAAGTATTAATAGACTCTATTTGCATCTAGTCTAATTTTAACATCTCATCCATACAACATCATTTTTATCCATAGTGTTCACATCCTGACTTTAGGTTGCAGGGCAGTGACCAAGTCTTCATAACCGCGAAGGTACGGCGATCCGAATCGATTATACTCAGCTGAGGATCTCCAATCACACGACATATGTAGCACTTAACCCTTGCATATGTCAACCCGCCACCGGGGTTCTTAAGACCGGATCAGGTTCACGCAAACCGAGAGCACAGATACACCACCGTCCAGCCTCTTGCCACGGAGGGTACACGCTACTCTCGCCACCGCTCCACTCCCATTTCGTGTTATCTTATTCCGGCCTTAGTCTGCCCGAGGCAAGGCTTACCCATGACGAGGCATGTGACCAGTTAAAGGGTCCTCGATCATCAAGCCTACATACGCGTTAATCCTTAATCAACCTGGGTAGAACATCACCTGTTCCTACCCCCAAGTCTCAATTTACATATTTCCATCCTTAGGATTGTGTCTGTTCCTTAGGATGAAAGAGCATCACAGGGAACTTTGCAGTAAGATCCCACCATTGCTCCAAATGAAAATATTCTTGCGGGTAGAAGCCATCCTCTCCCGGGTTAAATTGAGGACAACCTCTATCCACAAGATCTAAGCAAGGCTAAGCATTTTTGTAAATCATAATTTTGATACTTCACAGAAGTATCTATAAAGGTATGGATATCAAGGAAAGCAATGCATCAAAGGGTTTCAAGCAATTCCTATGAACCTAATGCACATTTCACTAGACTTAAAGTGTGCGAAAAGTATTTTAAAAACACAAGGAAAGGGGTTGCATGCACCGGGGCTTGCCTGAATAACACTAGGTTAGTGTTTGTTAGGCGATGTCCGCTTGACGACCATCTTCTGTCTTGACATTCGTTTGATTTTCCATCTTCGGTTCCGTCCATCAACATCATCCTGCGGGTTAGCCCGCACTTGGGGTCGACTTGAGTCATCTTCCGCATCACGTGATTAATTATCGCACCTGAATGAAATGCATTATGCACATGAATGCATATCGACGGAAATATTACAAACCTAAATAGTGTTACGTGATAGCGGATTTAAACACCTAGCGACGAGGCGTTAAACTATCTTATACGGAAACACTAGTTATCAGCGTACGACTAAGCGTAATAATTGCGCTTCTCTAGATTTATCGAATCTAACGCAAACATCACGAACCACAACTATACACATGAAATACAATTAGCCTAATCACAACTTATTAGTTAAATAATTAAATTCTGAGCTAATTGGTTAAATGCTAAATTCATCCCCCGCTTTATAAATTATACCACCTTGCTTCCCAAGAACCAATTTAATTTTATCAAATAATTATAATTCGTCAATAGTAATACTAACAATATTATTGTCTAGACATTTTAAAATACTAAATTTAACCTACGCGTCACCGAAATACTATATTCAACAAAATAGAACTAGCTCAAATATATTCGACCACTAAATTCCTCGAAGCACACCTCGCAACACTGGTATTTCTAACTTTATCCTATACGCCTACGAAGCGTCTTATTTTACGATCATAAAATTAACAGTAAAATAGCGAATCGGCTCACCACATCTCATTTCAATTTGGTAGTCGCTTGAATGACGACGTCCTCCAGCTGAAGTTCTCGATCGAATATCTGGTGAGCGTGACTGACGAGCCGATCAAACTAAAACTCCACGACGCCGACCTTCGATTGAAGTCTGGAGTAAGCTGGTGAGGTGGGGATCGAGCAGGGGATGACGTGTTTGACGACTCGACAGTAAACGACGCGACGACGAGCTGGGCAGGATCCGAGCTAATAGGTACAGTATCAGACAGCGACCAGCACGATAGACGAACTAAGTCGCGGCGAGGTTGACGACGAGATAGGGATTTTAAAGCTGAGCGAGCCGAGAGGGCACGCTGGCGAGTAGGAAATAGGACGTGTGGCGAGACTCGACGAGGAAACTCGACATGGGCAAGCTCGGACCAACGCACGCGTGGCAAGGAAAGTTGACGGCATGCTGAAGCCAAAAGAAGGCGTAGTCGCGGCCAGCCGAGGAGCTCGAGCGCTGAAATGGAGACCGGCAAGCTGATGGCGCTGGGGGAACTTGCGAGCAGAATCTGGAGCCAGCAATGGCGAGCAGGGGAGGAGATGGAGACGCCGTGAGAGCTGAGCAGGGACCGAGCGCCGTGAAAGATAAGCTTGAGGGAGAGAGGCGAGCTGCTCGACTGCTTCTTTCCCAGTTCGCTGCGGCCGACTCCAGATACTCCGCGTGTGGGCGCGAGCATGAACCGGCAGTGGGCGCGGCAGTAGGCAAGGCACAGCCAGGAATGGAGCTCGGCTGGACGCTAGCTGCTGGAGCGAGGGCGGTAATGACCAGAGGCTGAGCACGTCGCATGATATAGAGAAGCTACGTGAGTAGAAATATCATCGGATGAGCGGTGCTTGGATAAGACCATGGGAAATATCCGAACAGCCGTGCGAAGGAGCGATTAGTACGTTGAATAAAATAGCAAGAGAAAGATAGAGAGGATATGAATCGTGCAGAGTAGAAGTTAGTACAGGGAAAAGAAATGGCTTGAGAGAAATGAATTTTTTTTTCCCGAGCCCAGCGCTTGCAGCAAGGAAAAAATGATTTTCTTCTTTTTGTTTATTTTATAAAGAAAATTACAGATATTTTGAATTAAAATTTTTAGTGCTGAATAAAGGATCGATGCGCTACACGAATACACATAACATGCTTCGGATTTAGCGAACCAAATTAATCGCTAATCACTTATATCCGAAGATTCAGATCCGGGCAAGAAGCGACAGACCGAAATTTACTGATTTCGGCACTGATAATTTGTTCAGCGTGATTCGACTGAAAGTAGCCGAAACACAATCTACGAACGTATACGCGATTTTTATCGTCGAAACAGCGTGCTGAAGAATTAACTGGATTATAACCTCGCGCACGATTTTTCTCAGACAACGCGCGGAACAAATTATTTTGCCCCGAATAATTTTAGTCGTCGAGCACAAATTAATTTGCCCAGGATAAAATCATCCGAGTGGATCGAGCTTCCGAATTCCGTATCCGCGCGAGCGATGAATTTTAAATAATCATCGGACGCACCGATTTTTGAAACAGCTATGTTCCGAACACCACGAAAATTTCGGAAGAGCCCGGATAGATACAAATAAAAACGACGTCGCACTCGCGACAGACGAATCAGATGCGATATAAAAATCGCGATAGGCAAAAATAATTAGACCTTAGTGTCCGTCTTATTCACTGATCTCACGTGCTAAAATCCATACTCGTTGTCGAGCAGAATATAAACACCTGGGGTGTTACAGCCCTCCCCCCTTAAAAGAATCTCGTCCCGAGATTCGGAGCGAAAGACTTCTAAGGGTAGAGAAGCATGTACCCCATATCCATATCAGCGATAATCATAAGACAATCCAGAGCGAAGGCGAGTGTCTCAGGATGTGGTTTCTCTAGTGAACATATCATGCATCGCCTTAGGCTAATTTAGAAATGTCCACCAATAGAGACGATGTCTGCCAGAGGAACACATAAGGTTTCATGTGTGCAGTTTGCTTTTTCTGATGACACTGTACTATCTGAGTCTGTTGAGCGAGCGACTAATACGTGATTTCACCCACACAGAACCAGATGCAACCTCTTGGGTAAAACACACAGAAAGAGGTTTACCAACAAGTGGTCACGATAAGTTCATAGCACAGGGGACGAGTGTGGATGTCGAATAACATCACATTTAACTCGTGGCTAGCTAGAAAATCGAAGTCCAAGAAAATGATAGACTCGCAAAATCACCAGCGAAGGGATAGGCAGATACTGCCTTCGTAACCAATCCATTTTATCAATCACTGGGCATGGCTCGACTTGATCACACATGCTGGAAAAGCACACGTGAGGCGTTCGAGGCATGACTAGAGCGATCATTAGGTGGTTATCAGTCGATTTAACTTGATTTTTATAAGCACTTCCTTTAGATGAGTTGAACCAAAGTGAGTTTAGATAACTCGATAAAACGATCTCTAAACTCAAACTTTGTTCACAATGCTGTTACAAGTTAGTGACACCAACTTGTTGAACTACTTTTAGCATTGAACAGGTCCTCTCAGTACCATCGGTAAGCCAATGGTCGAGAGTTCACTCTGGTTAGTTGATTGTGCATTTGGGTAGAAATCCATTTGGTCAGGTTGTTCATCCGTTTCTTCCATGCGGGAGGAACTGGCTTGTTTTGGAAATATATGGGTTAAATAAGAGAGCGAATGAACAAACTCCTGCATCTCAACAGCAGGAGGAAGTCAATCTCCATTTTGAGAGCTAATCAGTTGTCTCTCGACACTAAAAAGCTCCAAGGTTTCACCTTTACACAAAGGATGTAAAGGAAACTTCTATGCGTGCAGTCACTATCAAGGTCAAAGGGAAAGAGACCACACAAGTAAGGGGTATGCCGTTTTGATCTAACAGAGATGATAGATGTTGCTTAATCACTTGACAAACAACATAAAAATTGTTCCAAGGGAGAAGTCCACGGAAGATCACATATCAGCGTAGTTCCACAATGGATCATGACTAGAGACCTCGATACCAGCATGCGCCAAGCAGCATACCCTTGCGTGTACATTCACAAGGGGCTCTCAGTTTCGCTGCGGCACCATAAGTCATTAATCGTGACACCATTACCGAACTGGCACTAATAATGAATCTCACGTAGCAAAAATAGATTGTGCCAAGATAACGTATTGACATAGTCTCATAATGGATTACAACTACTAACCGTGATACCAGCGCGTGCCGAGTAGCACAACCATGTGTGCGCACACACAGAAGGCCCTCGGTTTCGTCACGGCACCAACGGTTTTAGCCATAACTCCATTACCAGACATAACCAATAAGAAATCTCGCACAACAAAATTAGACTGGGTAAGGGTGACAATATTCAAAGAGATACTCCACCTGTAAGAATGGTTACAAGTAGAGAGCCAAATAGATTATGACCCGATGAAATGAACAAAACACGACCATAACCTAAATTGGTTGATGAAGGGAGTATGATGGGAGACTGTTAATTCAGCCCCATGCATATTCCTATGCCCATCATAGAGATTACAAGGTCAAGGACTAGTATCTGATTAGATACGGAGGGAAAACAATCATCAAATTAAGTTGGTATGCCTTTGATAGATATGGGGAAACCAAAGGCATCAAATTCAAGAAAATACTCGAACAGGTCTTTTCTTAGGTTAGGTTAATAAGGTGACAAGATGATCCACAAGGAGAGGCCGAATACAATAGGGACCTCAACCTGCATCAACTGAACAAAGGAATGATTCTAGAAGGAGACATGACTTGAGATCCTTGTTTTAAGCTTAGGTACATTTTATGTCCAATAAGGAAATTGTCTACGCATTTATTTGTATGGGCTTTGTCATGGAGTAATAATGGACAATTCAAATTTGGGCATGGTTCACTAAATAAGAACATGGCCTAATTTTCGATTTAGGCAAATAAGTCACTAACCTTCTATTGGCACATCAAGTACAAGAGCAAACATATAAAGCACCCTAAGAGGTCACCTAAAGAATGAAGGACACCTATTTCATCGAAGTTCATAATTCAGCATTACACCACATTATCTACAATCAATGGTTACTAGATTAAGGATGAGAGAAGCATCTTGGGTGTATAGGTGACAAACATGATGCAACAATCAGGATGCATGCTCGTCTTATTCGTCCTCACTGATTTTGCCAACATAATGTGGCAGTAACGTTCTATATCGGTGGCATACTTACGACTCTCACGGAATTTTGCTAGTCGTCACTACACATACGTTTTCGAAGTTAGTGTACCTGCAGAAAATTCCATTACAGCCCATTTTCCAATGATGCAAGTCACACATGACAATTTATCACAGTTTATACTCCATATATTTCTATATGGAGGCCAGCTCATCATTAAGCGCCGAGCCACGCATAGGCGCTGTTGCCACACTTTAACCATAGGGCAACTCATTATGGTAACTAACCTTCTTACCTGTGCGTAGGTGCGTCGTTACAAGTACAATACACTTCTTAGTATTCCCATGTTTGTATACCCATACACATCCATGGGGTACTGAATTCCCGAAAAAGTAAATACTCCACATCGCAGCCTTCATATATACATATGTAGAACATGTATATAGTCAGGCGCCACAATTAAGCACTCCCCTAGACCGACGGTTGTTCGGTCATGCTCTCACAACTCACCTTACCTCGGGCGTCGATCCATTCAAAACTGAATGGCCTCAAAAATAACAATACACATGTATGCAATACCCACCCGGTTGTGGGTTGTGGTTTTCAACTAAGCCACGTGATAATCCTTAGTATAGGGCTTAACAGAGGATGTCGCTAGCATTATAGTTTTTCAAAACGGTTTTTCAAAACCAAACAATGTGTTTAGTTGAAAATAGGTTTTTCAAAACCAAAACTTTTTGTTTTGAAAATACGTATGTGACCGTATATACTTAATCCAGCTCCGATACCAGCTGTGGCAGAACCTCCAAGTTATTGGGCCCACATGCACCTGTCCTTGTCCCAAAGACCTCAGACAGCCATGCATGTGCACCAGATAACTCAACAGGATCTGTCCAATTGCCCCAAGGACATCGGATAAACCACTTTCAACCAGAACCGCGGGATTAAGTAACACAAATCACACACACCAATATTATTGCAGCGGAAATCTTACTACCAAATTTTTACAAGTTACAAAAAATTCTACATTAGTTTATCGGAGTGATTACAAAAGTATAAGTTTGAAATATATGCTAGCTTAAGTGACCATCCTCAATAAGAAGTATAGAAGGGTTACTTAGACTTATAAGAAGGCCGAGCCCACCGGCACTTAACACCATCACAGCATCACAAAGTTAGACCTGAAAAACAACAGGGAATAAAACCCTGAGTATGGAATTACTCAGCAAGTCTTACCCGACTAAGGAAAAGACTCTCAAGGGTATGCTGGATAAATAGGAGTCAAGGAGAGGCTTTAGCAAAAATCAACTTATACTTTTGCAGAAGCAGCTTACTAAAGTGAGTCCTTACTTTCAATCTTTTAATGCCATATTAAGTATTAATAGACTCTATTTGCATCTAGTCTAATTTTAACATCTCATCCATACAACATCATTTTTATCCATAGTGTTCACATCCTGACTTTAGGTTGCAGGGCAGTGACCAAGTCTTCATAACCGCGAAGGTACAGCGATCCGAATCGATTATACTCAGCTGAGGATCTCCAATCACACGACATATGTAGCACTTAACCCTTGCATATGTCAACCCGCCACCGGGGTTCTTAAGACCGGATCAGGTTCACGCAAACCGAGAGCACAGATACACCACCGTCCAGCCTCTTGCCACGGAGGGTACACGCTACTCTCGCCACCGCTCCACTCCCATTTCGTGTTATCTTATTCCGGCCTTAGTCTGCCCGAGGCAAGGCTTACCCATGACGAGGCATGTGACCAGTTAAAGGGTCCTCGATCATCAAGCCTACATACGCGTTAATCCTTAATCAACCTGGGTAGAACATCACCTGTTCCTACCCCCAAGTCTCAATTTACGTATTTCCATCCTTAGGATTGTGTCTGTTCCTTAGGATGAAAGAGCATCACAGGGAACTTTGCAGTAAGATCCCACCATTGCTCCAAATGAAAATATTCTTGCAGGTAGAAGCCATCCTCTCCCGGGTTAAATTGAGGACAACCTCTATCCACAAGATCTAAGCAAGGCTAAGCATTTTTGTAAATCATAATTTTGATACTTCACAGAAGTATCTATAAAGGTATGGATATCAAGGAAAGCAATGCATCAAAGGGTTTCAAGCAATTCCTATGAACCTAATGCACATTTCACTAGACTTAAAGTGTGCGAAAAGTATTTTAAAAACACAAGGAAAGGGGTTGCATGCACCGGGGCTTGCCTGAATAACACTAGGTTAGTGTTTGTTAGGCGATGTCCGCTTGACGACCATCTTCTGTCTTGACATTCGTTTGATTTTCCATCTTCGGTTCCGTCCATCAACATCATCCTGCGGGTTAGCCCGCACTTGGGGTCGACTTGAGTCATCTTCCGCATCACGTGATTAATTATCGCACCTGAATGAAATGCATTATGCACATGAATGCATATCGACGGAAATATTACAAACCTAAATAGTGTTACGTGATAGCGGATTTAAACACCTAGCGGCGAGGCGTTAAACTATCTTATACGGAAACACTAGTTATCAGCGTACGACTAAGCGTAATAATTGCGCTTCTCTAGATTTATCGAATCTAACGCAAACATCACGAACCACAACTATACACATGAAATACAATTAGCCTAATCACAACTTATTAGTTAAATAATTAAATTCTGAGCTAATTGGTTAAATGCTAAATTCATCCCCCGCTTTATAAATTATACCACCTTGCTTCCCAAGAACCAATTTAATTTTATCAAATAATTATAATTCGTCAATAGTAATACTAACAATATTATTGTCTAGACATTTTAAAATACTAAATTTAACCTACGCGTCACCGAAATACTATATTCAACAAAATAGAACTAGCTCAAATATATTCGACCACTAAATTCCTCGAAGCACACCTCGCAACACTGGTATTTCTAACTTTATCCTATACGCCTACGAAGCGTCTTATTTTACGATCATAAAATTAACAGTAAAATAGCGAATCGGCTCACCACATCTCATTTCAATTTGGTAGTCGCTTGAATGACGACGTCCTCCAGCTGAAGTTCTCGATCGAATATCTGGTGAGCGTGACTGACGAGCCGATCAAACTAAAACTCCACGACGCCGACCTTCGATTGAAGTCTGGAGTAAGCTGGTGAGGTGGGGATCGAGCAGGGGATGACGTGTTTGACGACTCGACAGTAAACGACGCGACGACGAGCTGGGCAGGATCCGAGCTAATAGGTACAGTATCAGACAGCGACCAGCACGATAGACGAACTAAGTCGCGGCGAGGTTGACGACGAGATAGGGATTTTAAAGCTGAGCGAGCCGAGAGGGCACGCTGGCGAGTAGGAAATAGGACGTGTGGTGAGACTCGACGAGGAAACTCGACATGGGCAAGCTCGGACCAACGCACGCGTGGCAAGGAAAGTTGACGGCATGCTGAAGCCAAAAGAAGGCGTAGTCGCGGCCAGCCGAGGAGCTCGAGCGCTGAAATGGAGACCGGCAAGCTGATGGCGCTGGGGGAACTTGCGAGCAGAATCTGGAGCCAGCAATGGCGAGCAGGGGAGGAGATGGAGACGCCGTGAGAGCTGAGCAGGGACCGAGCGCCGTGAAAGATAAGCTTGAGGGAGAGAGGCGAGCTGCTCGACTGCTTCTTTCCCAGTTCGCTGCGGCCGACTCCAGATACTCCGCGTGTGGGCGCGAGCATGAACCGGCAGTGGGCGCGGCAGCAGGCAAGGCACAGCCAGGAATGGAGCTCGGCTGGACGCTAGCTGCTGGAGCGAGGGCGGTAATGACCAGAGGCTGAGCACGTCGCATGATATAGAGAAGCTACGTGAGTAGAAATATCATCGGATGAGCGGTGCTTGGATAAGACCATGGGAAATATCCGAACAGCCGTGCGAAGGAGCGATTAGTACGTTGAATAAAATAGCAAGAGAAAGATAGAGAGGATATGAATCGTGCAGAGTAGAAGTTAGTACAGGGAAAAGAAATGGCTTGAGAGAAATGAATTTTTTTTCCCGAGCCCAGCGCTTGCAGCAATGAAAAAATGATTTTCTTCTTTTTGTTTATTTTATAAAGAAAATTACAGATATTTTGAATTAAAATTTTTAGTGCTGAATAAAGGATCGATGCGCTACACGAATACACATAACATGCTTCGGATTTAGCGAACCAAATTAATCGCTAATCACTTATATCCGAAGATTCAGATCCGGGCAAGAAGCGACAGACCGAAATTTACTGATTTCGGCACTGATAATTTGTTCAGCGTGATTCGACTGAAAGTAGCCGAAACACAATCTACGAACGTATACGCGATTTTTATCGTCGAAACAGCGTGCTGAAGAATTAACTGGATTATAACCTCGCGCACGATTTTTCTCAGACAACGCGCGGAACAAATTATTTTGCCCCGAATAATTTTAGTCGTCGAGCACAAATTAATTTGCCCAGGATAAAATCATCCGAGTGGATCGAGCTTCCGAATTCCGTATCCGCGCGAGCGATGAATTTTAAATAATCATCGGACGCACCGATTTTTGAAACAGCTATGTTCCGAACACCACGAAAATTTCGGAAGAGCCCGGATAGATACAAATAAAAACGACGTCGCACTCGCGACAGACGAATCAGATGCGATATAAAAATCGCGATAGGCAAAAATAATTAGACCTTAGTGTCCGTCTTATTCACTGATCTCACGTGCTAAAATCCATACTCGTTGTCGAGCAGAATATAAACACCTGGGGTGTTACAAGCTCCAACCCTGGCGAACAGGCTGACGTGGCGGCTCACCGGACACTGTCCAGTGGCGCACCGGACTGTCCGGTGCGCCCATCGCCAGCAAGCTTCTCCAACGGCCATATTGTGTTTGGTGGCTATAAATACCACCCCAACCGGCCACTTCAAAGTGTGGGAGTCCAAGCAACATTCCAAGTCATCTAGTTGACATACTCAAGCCCTCCCGACCACATATATTCATTGATCCATCCTATACACAAGATTTAGATCACTACAACCCACACAAGTGCCACAAAAGCGAGAGCAAGCAAAAGAAAGCCTCTCGTGTGATTTAGCTCTAGTGCCTTGTGAGACTCATTGAGAGATAGTGTGTGCTACATCTTTGTGTTCATTTGTGCGTGGAGTTTTGACTCCCATTGAACTTCCTCCAAAGTTTTGGAGGCTTGTAAAAGCTAGCAAGAGACACCAAAGAGTGTGGTGGTCCTTGCGGGATCGAGAGTGATCCTTGAGAAGAAGAAGAGCTCGCCGATCCTTATGTGATCGGTGGAGAGAGGGAAAGGGTTGAAAAAGACCCGTCCTTAGTGGACTCCTCAACGGGGACTAGGCCTTCGAGGGCCGAACCTCGGTAAAACAAATCACCCGTGTCATTTGTGTTTATTGCTTGTGATTTGTTTGCTTTCCCTTACTCTAAGTTTTCTTGTGCTATTATTTGTTAATATCATTTGGTGTTGCTTCAAGTTAAATTCTCATTTAGTGAAGCAACACTTCGCAAGAAACAACTTGACTTATTGCTCTTCTCATTTAAGCCTTCTTGCTTTATTATCATAGACTTATTAGTTGTATTATCTTATCAATTCCGCATTATTTGAAAGCAATACTCTTTTCAAGCAAGGACTTAGTTTTTATACTCCGATAATTGTATATCTTGTTCTAACCACTAATCAAGGGATCTAGTTGGGGGATAAAGTTTTAATTTTCAGGTTCCGCCTATCCACCCCCTCTAGGCGACTTTCAGGCTTCTTCTCCAGCAAGGAGGTGGCTATGTCTAGGTGGTCATCAGATCTGGCGACGATAGCGGACGTGAGGGCTTCTTTTTCGTTGGGTCAGGCAAATGATAGGCATTGGAGTGGAGATGCAGAGTAACGCGTCACAACAATCACATAAAAGGTCGAGTTGGGGCTCTCTTTAGAGCTCACATGAATGAGGATGGATCAGGGTTTACAATTTTGTTGGTACTATTCGAAAGTTTGTTTTTTAACCAAAGTTTGACTTTTGTACCTTTTGAATTTGGAACTGAAATATATAATTTTTTGGACCGAAATTTTAATTTCGTGTGGTACCGAAAACAGTAAAAATCACTGAAATCCGATGAATAACGACCGAGATTTGTAACACTGGGATGGATAGAGGAATTTAAGTAGGTGGGGGCTCAAATGGTGGAGTGAGTTTTTTTCTCGATCTTCTAAAGTGGAATGAGGACTCGGACAAGACCCCGCTAAGGGCTAGTTTTGGCCAACCCATTTTTAAGTGATTTTTTCTCAAGGGAAATTAAATGGGAATTCTTTGGAAACATAGAGTTATCAAACTAGCCCTAAAAATGCTCATAAATTAGGTGTACGTGCGTTCACTCTTGATATCTGTTCTTTTCTTGCTTCCTTTTCCTCCACATAGTTGAGGAGACTGACCTCACATTTGCCGTGGAGAGAGAAATGCATCAATGAATCAGTTATTCTATGACCGCTCACAGTTAGGCTAAGGGCCCGTTTGGTTCTACTTTTCCTACCTGCTTTTGCTTTAAAAAAGTAGAAGCTAAACCAAATAGGTCCAATTTGCAATCACTTTTCCCACCACAACCTGCTTTTTACGGTAGAAATCTCACAGCAGGTAGGGGGCTGCTTTTGCTACGTTGAGGGCAAACCAAAGTTCAACAAATTACCCACTGCCATCGGTTATGTACGTATCGGTTCATTTCTTTTTCCTATCTTCTCCCTCCGTTCGGCACCCGGCAATATCGCGTGGTACGGTTCCAATCCCTTGCTCGCGGCGGCGCGCGTCCCAGCCGTTGGTGCTCCTGCGGCCGGCGGCGACGGGCCTCCCAGCGTCGTTGGCTTGCTCGCAGTTGCACTTCCCCTGTCTCGGCGGCGCGTCCTAGCTTCCCCTGTCGCGACGGCGCTTCCTGCAACTTGCATGTCCCTCGCTCGCGCAAAATTCTCTGCCCAGGTCGTCGCAGCACCAGCGTAAAAGGTCCTCCACCCAGCCAAAACTAGGACGCAACAGCTCCTGTACGTGGGCGTGGCATCTCCCAGCAAAAAAAGCTAGCACGCCTACAGCACCTGCAAGTTGCAGGAAGGTAATGCAAGCTTTTTCCCTTCTCCCAATGATTTGATGTAAAGTAGTTATTTGATTTTTTTTAATTTTATTAGTAGTCTATCAGCTTGTTTCTCGGTTTCATCTCAGTTGTCTATTAGTTGAAGTGCTAGCATACATATAAAAAAACGATTATGTATAATACTTTTGTAGTGGTACCATATAACCAGCATTGTGAAACATGCGTTGCAGTTATAACCAACAAATTGGAAGACGGTCTATAAGAAAAATATTTCAGTTGTGCTTTACTAAAGTATGGCTGAGAAGGCGGTTTGGGATAATGCAACTTTGAAGCACTTGATTGACATTTGTAAGGAGGAGATTTTAGCTGGTAATAGACCTCAAGGTTGTTTCACTAGAAATGGTTGGAAGAACCTAGAGGAAAATTTTTTTGCAAGGTCTGGAACGAAGCTAGCAAAGACACAATTGAAGAATAAATTAGATAATATGAAAAAGGATTATACCCAGTTCATGGAATTGAAGAATGTTGCCACTGGATTAGGATGGGATGAAGCAAATAAAACTGTTGCTTGCGATAATGCATGGTGGGCTGAACATCTTGAGGTGAGACAAGTTGTGATTGTATCGATATATTTCAAATTGCTATCGGTATGTGTTTGTCATTAACTTGCATATTTTTCCCCAGAGATGCAACGACAGTGAGAGAGGTGTGAAGTGCAACCACGTGAGGTTTCGAAAACATGGACCCAAACACCTTGATGATTTACACTTTTTGTTTGATAAGGTGCATGTCACTGGAGCTAATGCATCCTGCCCTGGAGAAATTTCTTCAGGTGAATCATCAAGTGATGATGATGTGTTGGAGATGTCAAAAAAAATTGAAGATAGTGCTGCTTTTAAGAAACCTAAACCAGCAGGAAAGAAGCGCAAGCAAATGTCCGGGGCAAATGAAGAGAAGGAGGAGAAGAGCCCCTTCTTTCGGATGTACAAGAACACATGCTTGAAGATTGAAAGTGCAGCTGACAAGATCACATCGAGTGTTGAAGCATCGTCAGCTCCTGCTCCATCCAATCATGTCCCTACTATGGCAGATGCTATGAGGTTGGTTAAGGAGTGTGGTGTGCAAGAAAAAACTTCTTTGATGCACACAGCTGTCATGTTGATCATGAAGGCTGAATTTAGACAGATCCTCAGTTTACTTGACACAAATGAAGGCAGATATGATTTGATTGAGAGAGAGCATGAGAAAGAGATGAAGAAGCCAGCATGAAGACAGCTAAACTATTATTTGCTTTGAATAATTAATTTATGTAATATTTTTTAACTAGCAGATTGTGTACTATTGCTTCCAAGCATTATTACATGTGAGTTGTTTGTTGAAAGCCTGTTATGAACTTATTACGCGTTTATATGTTGAACCCAATAAAATTATCTGTGACTTACTTGTTCTGATTGTTTGTTTAGATGCATAAGAGTATGGAAGACCTAGCAAAAAAGGGTCAGGAATCTCTTCGCTTACTTGCTGAACTATCGCAGCACGCTGCAATTCTTGGAAATTTAGGCAGTCCGTATAATCAGCGGTATTTGCACAAAGGTGAATATAGAGAAACAGAAGCTCCAGAGTCTGGATATCAATGGGTCATGAGATGTTTCAATCGTCCAAGATATTTTTATAAAATGTTTAGAATGAGCCCTGATGTTTTTATGGCACTTCATGATTTATTGGTCTCTTCTTATGGTTTGAAATCGACTCACAATGTTACATCAATTGAGTCGGTGGCAATGTTTCTATGGATTGTTGGAGGGCCACAATCTTTTTCCCAAGCTGAAAACCGTTTTGTACGGTCGACATGGACAATTCACATGAAATTCAAGGAAGTATTGAAGTGTTTGCTTAAGTTAGGAAAAGAAAACCTAAAACCAAAGGATCCAACATTTAGCTATGAACATGAGAAGTTGAAAGAAGACCGTTTCTGGCCTTATTTCAAAGGTGTCATTGGAGCAATAGATGGATCACATATTAAGGTAGTTGTGCCAGCTGATGAGGTGATTAACTATACTTGTCGCCATGGATACACATCGCAGAATGTACTTGCGATATGTGACTTTGACATGAGGTTTACATTTGTGGTTGCTGGATGGGCGGGTTCTGCACATGACACACGGATCCTTAATCATGCATTGGCAACCTTTGCTTCTTTTCCCGTCCCTCCTAAAGGTAATTTTTATTAGTACTATCTTGTGAGCTCTAATTATTTATGTTTCATAATGGTAATTTCATTTCATTTTTCAGATAAGTACTACCTTGTGGACTCTGGATATCCAAACCGAACTGGATACCTTGCACCTTTCAAGGGAACTACGTACCATATACTGGAATTTCGTCATCGTCGTGGACGTCCACCGCAAGGGAAGCATGAGATATTCAACTTCTTGCACTCCTCTCTCCGCAATGTCATTGAGCGAGCATTTGGGGTCCTTAAGCAAAAATGGCGCATATTGAAAGACATGCCGAGTTTCTCAGTTGAACGGCAGAAAGAGATCATTATAGCATGTTTTGCATTACATAATTTCATTCGTGATAGTCAGTTGCATGATAAGAAGTTTGAGAGGTGTGACGCGGATGACGAGTACATGCCTAGAGCATCAAATGTGGAGGATCAATCTCAAGATGGTGGTCATGAGGTAGAGGGAGAGAATGAAGTTACTATGAACACCATTCGTGATAGGATAGCTACTTCACTAGCTAATGCAAGGAGCGATATAAGCTAGTTATCTAGATGACAAGTCTTTTGAGATGAACATTGCACTTATTTATAAATGTAATAATTAATTTTATATGCAAATATCACATCATTATTATTATTTTGTGTGCAACCAACATATCAAGGCTTGAGGGGCATTACAGATAATTTACATCAAATCCACAGTTTCACGGCAGGTTCAATCAAACAGCTTTTAACTTTTTCACAGCTGTCAGCTCACAGCAGCTTTTTCACAGCTGACAGCTCACAGCAGCTTTTTCACAGCTCACAGCTAAACCAAACACACCCTAAGGTTAGCTAGCACACCGGTTATATGGACTAACAAAACACTACTACAAGATAGACATACCATTATATGGTTGAGTTTGAAATAGAAGGAGGGGGATATGAGTGTGGAACGTGTTCACGTGGTACAGTGGCCATGATGGTGAGATGGCCTGGCCTATGCAACGTCCACGATCATAGGGAGCACACAATACAATGGTAAACACATGCACTGCATACATACATACATACATACAGATACAGGTACACGCAGGCATGGCCGCACGGTCAAGCGGCCGACGCTCGATCACGTCGCGGTATTGAATGAACCTCTTCACCCACCCGTTCATGTTCAGCTACATGGCGCTCGTGCTCATGCTGTTTACTTATTACTTCCTCCATTGGGCTTGGGCAAAGCCGCAAAGCGAAGGACGCCCTGCCCCTGCGAGAAATCACATCCCTGCACACACACACACACACACAGGCGGTCAGGCGCACAGCGTACGCTAGGACGCCGAGGCAGAGCAAGCAAAGCAAGCCAGCTACAGCGGCAGACGCGGGGTCACCTTGCCGCGGTAGGAGGCGGGGTTTAATGGCCGGGCGGGCATTCATTTCCGTTCGGGGTGAGCGCGCGGTTGGGCGCTGCCGCTGCTGCTACTACCCTCCTCCGCCTGTGCGTGGTGGTGTGCCTACCACTGCGGTCGCTGCTCCACAGCTCCAGAGTCCAGACGACCATGGCCCATAGACTCGAATCCATCAATGCGTCGCTATGCCTGCCGTGCCGAGCCTTGCCGCCCTCGTTTACTGACTACTGATCGCCGGATACTCTGCGGTGTCGCGCCGACGCAGACACGCAGTGCGTTTGGTGGCTGCCAAAGCCGTTTGATTCTTCTTCAGGTACGTATGGACATCACAAGTACCCCAAACGTTGGGTCACCGGCTAATGATGGGCAGGTCGTCCTCATCGATGGAGGCGACTGTTCTTACACTTTGAGAGATGATGAGGCGCGCGGCCCGGGTGTCTGTTGCCTCAGAAATATATGTATCCATTGACGCATATACACAAATTGGCGGATACAGATTCATAAACTAGAACGCAACTCGGACTCATAAACAAGGACCTTAGTTTTTACTAAAGTAGGTCGATGTCACGGCGACTTGACGAAATGCGCGTGCATGCACACAGCCCGTGCATTTCCTAGGGGGTGGGTGCATGCATGGACCACCGGCCGGGGCCCCAGCAGCCAAGTTTAAAGTTCCCGGCGCCACGACAAAGCTCGGGCTTCCCAGTATACGCGAAAGGGCGACGAGCAGAAGACGACTTGGAAGAGAGTACACAATCTAGTATTTCGAGTCTAGGACGACTGGTACACTACACTTCGCTCGTCTCTATTTGTCTTGATCCTGAACATGCAAGAAACGGCCATGGCAATCGCAGTCGCCTGAAGGATCACCAACAGTGACCTACAATCGCATGCTCATCCACATACTCCCTTTCACTCCCATAGTTAGTGTACTCTAGAGTTCAAACTGTATCCTAAAATAAATACTACCACCGTTTCTCGAATATTTGCCGTCCTCGTCCGCTAGTTTAGTTTTGAACTAAAACACGGTAAATAAAAAAGAAAGGAGGAAGTATAACTTTAACTTTAGAACCATTTACTTTAGTTCTTCTTTATTTTCTCTATTTTTAGGGTCCCTTTGAAACAAAGAAAATATGTAGAATTTTTGAAGGATCCATTCCCTACCAAAAAAAATCCTACGTGAGCCTTTGGAACACATGATTCAATCCCATCAACTCCTTTGAAATTCCTATGGATTGCTGTCCCCATACAATTTTTGGAGGAAAATTACAAGAGGTCCAACCTCTAAAAAAAATTCCTATGGCTCTTATCTCTCTACTCAAATTCTTGCTCCAAAGGCTAAGTGAGAATTTTCCTGCGTTCTCAATTTCTATAGGATTGCAATTCATAACCAACTCTAATCGTATGTTTTTATATTCCCGTGTTCCAAATAGGGATGTTCCTAAACTAAAACATCCAAATTATATACGAGTCTAATATTTTAACATAGATATGTGTAGAATTTGATTCTAATCTTTACTCACGTTATCAAGAATATTATTAAAGACAAGAATATTTTTTTGTATATTTATTGTATTATTTTCTCCCTAGAACGAAAAAGTTGAAAAAACATTTGAATAGTATCTGTATCCGAATTTTATATCAATTATTAAAAAAGGATATAGAACAAATTTAAGATTTATTTTTATGGATCTTTATAAGCTTAATACTAAAAATAAGAATATAAATTTACATATCAAATTCTATATTCTCTTTGTTCGTAATCGAAAAAATAAGACAAAAAATTAACATCCAAATAATTATCCGGATCTATCCCTAGTTCTAAATGGGACCTCAAAGTACAATGATTACTTCATAGAGCATTTTTAGGAATAGTATGATATAATAATTAAGTCTTAGAACAATTTTTTAGGATATATATATTTTTATTAAGATCGATATTTTTACGTGATATTCTAGAAGTACACTTATATTATTTTATATAGAGGGAGTATTTGTTATTGGACACTTGGACCGCGGACACGACTGACTGCGAGTCTGTCAGTCTGCGGCGCACTACGCCATGGCTGGTTGCCACACAGGTGACAACCCCACGCGCACCACCATCACCGGCACCTCGGTCAGTGGAGAGAACGACCCAACCAGCTAGGAATCCGGTCTCCTCAAATCCCCAAATTGCATCGCATCGCAGCTCCGGCCTCCGGAAAAGAACAAATCGATCAACTGAAGAAGCTTCGGAGACGCTGAACTCACCTCTGGTGTCTGGAGCTGCTTGTTTTTTTGTATTTTTACAATGAAATGGGAGTCCTAGATTTTTAAAAAACTGAAGGCATAAGATGTTCACAAAAACACCCTCGTGCGGTCCCGTAATTACAGTTGCCTGGCTACACCCCGACGATCCAACGGTACAGGGCGACGAACCCCGGCTCCTCCTCGTCCGGCGCTCGGTGCATCGCCGCGCCCGCCGCCGCCTCCGGGTCCCACCACAACGAGTCTTCCTGCCGGTTGCTCTGGCTGCGGCTGTGGTGTCCCTGGCTCCACCGCGCGCTGTGGTGTCCCTGGCTCCACCGCGCGCTCCACCGCCCGGAGAGGGAGGAGGCCGAGGACGCGAGGCGGTCCACGTACTCGCGCAGCCAGCCGCGGGACCCGGCTGCCTCCGCTAGCGCCTCTCCGGGCGCCGCCTGTGTCTCCGACTTGGCCGCCGCCGACACCGCGGGGCGGGTGATGCGGGACACGACGGCCTCCACCTCCTCGTCGACGCGGTAGTCGAAGGAGCCGAGCGAGTAGGTGCGGCGGTCGTCGCCCGCGGCAGAGGAGCGGCGGTTGCTGACGCTGCCGATCTCGACGCGGAAACTCCTCGAGTTGCTGCTGCTGCTGACCCGCGAGTCGAGCGCCTCCTGGGCGCTCCCCGCGGCGAGCGGTGGCGCGGTGGGGAGCGGCGGGTGCGGGAGCGAGACGGCGGCGCGGCATAGCGGGCACGACGGCGTAGTGCGCAGCCAGGCGTCGACGCAGGCGGCGTGGAAGGCGTGCCGGCACGCCGGGAGCAGCCGCAGGTCGGCGTCGGGGGAGAAGGGCGAGAGACAGACGGCGCAGTCGGGGGAGCTCTTTGGAAGCGCCGCCAGCGCCGACGCCATCGTGAACAGCGGCAGCGATGCGATCAGGCGCTCCTTCTCGTCGTCCACCTCCGCAGCATGCGCCTCTTCCGGCCCCACAGCCGCGGCGCTCCTCCTCGTGGACCCTACCACCTCCTCCGCCTCCGCCTCCGCCTCCTCCTCCGACGCGCGGCGGGCCCTGGTCGGGAGCGGGCTTGGGCCCCGATGCGACGACGACGACGCCGACGAGCGGGCGAGGCAGCGGAGGAGGAAGTGGATCGACACGGAGGCGAAGAAGACGAACGCGAGCAGCGCGGCGATGATGAGCAGCGAGGGGGAGAGGTTGAGGGACGACGACGAGGACGGCGGCGACAATGAGGGCGGGAGCGTCGCCGCGAACGGGTGGACGGCGGCCGGCGGCGCGGGCGGTGGGAGGGCGTCCATCAGGAGAGCAGCGGCAGCCGCAGCCCCACGAGAGCGGTGGTGTGTTTAAGGCGGCCTGCGTCTGTGACCTCGCGCCTTTTATTTATGGGTTTTGGAGTTCGTGGCGTGGTGGACGGAGGACGGGGCCGCCAGCACCAGCAGTCAGCGACAGAGCTTACGCCTTACGCTGAGGCTGAGGTGGAAACGGGACAAAACGCTCTACTACTAGTCTACTACTATCTACTCTACCAGTAGTAGTAATGGTACGAGCAGTACTCTAGTTCACAGCCTGTAATTCACAGGAAGCTGAGGATGTGACACTGTCTTCAGTTTCTCTCCTCTACAAACTTTTATTTCGTCATGGAAGATTTGCGTTAATGATGACTTCTGACTTGGCTTGGTTAATATATAATATATTCTCTCTTTGGATGGAGGTGTAGCAAAATTGCACAAGTAAGGTCAACCGGCTGAAGTTTAGTCGATGACTCATCCTATTGCTCCTGTTATTTCCCAATTCAAGTCAAATGAACTTTCTTGGTACGGCTGCTCGTAATTTCCAGAGGATTGTAGTTGTAGCTTTGCACTGGATTTGTTCTAAGCTTATGAAGTGTTCTTTCTTACGATGTGCGGCGGCCACGGTTTTCAGAATACCTGTCATGTACACTACCCAGATCGGCCATATGGACTGATGGACATAGCACACATTGAGCGTATCATTGTATAGTATGATTAGAATGATCGAGTTTTCCCTGTGATCAGATCATCATGCCGCTCTTTTTTTGGAAAACAATTGCTATGTCAGGAATTAGGTCATCCAAATGGGCAATGTGGCAGTTGCCAAACCTACAACAAACATCTTTGCGAAAGCAACAACTTTCAGAAAGAAGAGCTGATCCCTACGATTTTCCTTCAAAGTAAAGGATAGTTCTATTACTGCTGGTATGTTAAGGAGTCCACATCCTTTCAAATGAAAAATGAGGTCTCAAGTTACTGCATTGCACTTCGATCATTCATTTGGCAAAGCAAGTCATGCATCCCTACGTAGCACAAACTCCGGACTGCACTGGCAGCTGGTGGTGCAAAGTAATCTACCAATCATTATCCAGAATCTATCATCATCCCAGGGCAAGCAAAGTGTCACGGCTCAAAAAATAGAAAATGGGCGTGACACATAAAAGGTAATGATAACAAGGGATTTTTTTTCTTCGCATTCTGACGAGACACTACCGTCCTAGCGACGACCTTCTCCTTCCTCAGTTCCTCCCCTTTCATGGCCCTGCTCACCTCCGCAAACCTGGCCCGCTCGCCCCCTTTTTTTTGTTGTCTAAAGTTTAAAATAGAGGTTAAGATGTAAAGTAAGATAGAAGATGAGAAGAGAGAGGAAAAACGATTAGATTTAAGTATTGGAACACTATAGTTTTACGAAAGTTTCAACGCTTCTGCTCTAATTCGCTCAAGCCCTTAATTACAAACTGGACGTGGGGTGCATTGTGGGCTTCAGGCACGCTGTCCTGTTCAGTATCAACGTTATGTTTCCAAAGACATCCCTTCTAATGACGTTGACAGACAGAATTTCTGCCGCATATGGATAGAGAAAAGAACCCTGGTATGTGTTTTTCGGGGTCTACATGCATAGTAATCTTTTCTGATGGATCAAACACAATCTATGGGGCTTACTTGGGAAGCTGCACCTCAAAGGGGGGCTTCAGGAAGAAGCTAGCTGCTCAAGTCCTTTTCGATCATGCGAAGCACTGTGGCGAACCACGAACGTACCACTCCTGCTGAAGTGCTGAACTACTACAATAGCAGCACCGACACGATATCGGTTGGGGGCAGAATTAATTCGAACAAACCGGCCATGAATTGGCGTCAAATCACCAGCAATAGTACTGTTGCCTTGCCTCTAACCAAGCTAGGCAGTGCACTGTGATTAAACCCTACTAACCGATCGATATCTACATACCGAGATAAGCCGGTAACTTCTCTTTTTGCCGGTAACAGGGATCGTGAGCTACATCGTCGGATCGATCGAGCACAAGTACTCCGAGCAATGTAATGCCGTGCTGGTACGTTGCCGGTACGCTGCCATAACGCCTCGCGCCCGGGAATTTATGAACTCCATCAGACACGTATCAACCCTGTGGCCCCCCATGCTTTCACTGCACTCGTATATGACCTGTTGGACGAACAATTATCAGCAAATGCAGAAGAAAAATGTCTCTTTGGGTTGATTAGATTCCCTCTTCTAAGCTGGAGCTAAACAAGTGCGACCTCTTTCTCGATCGTCGTCCTTTTTTTTAAAAAAAAACAATGGTTCATTTGAAAATTATAAATATTCTTAACTAAAGTTAGCAATGGAATTAATGGAAAACTAAGTAAATACCCCCCCCCCGCTTTAATCCAAATAAAATACTATTCTAATAAAATAGTTCTGTTTTTTGACGCGTATAGTTTTTTTACATTATATTTAGACATAACACATATCTAAACATATAACAACATTTATTAAAAAAATCTAAACGAGTTATAAATAATTTAGAGCAGAAAGAGTACATAATTACAGTAGTGTCTAAGAATTCGAACCAAACTGTCCCAAAGACGCAGGCTCAGGAGAGCAGAAATAGCTTGGCAATTGCACTGAACCGATCAATCCGCTTGCAGTCGTTGAGAATGATTCGGCGACATGTTGGAATTTGACTTGGGATTTTTTTAAGCCATTTCTAAAATTCTCCTGCACATGCATAGAGTGGTTGTTGGAGCAGAAGCGTCGTGCAGCTATAATAATTAGCGTGCCGCGGTAAAACCGATACTGGCTACTGATCGAGCACTAGCCATTATTCTTCTCCAACTAAACATGGTAAAAAAACAATCGTTCATCCGGCAGATTATTACATGCATGTATATTTTCGGACGATTACATATGTTATTTTCCAGACGATAATTAGTACATATATTTTATGTTAAAGTTATAGTTTTACTCTGCGTGATGCTGTTTCTGTAAATGCAGTGTATCAAGAATATAAATCCCGTCAAATAAAACCACAATTTCAACAAAAAATGATTTATACTGGCACAAAGACAGTTAATAATTTATAATCGTTTCTATAACTAGCTGGCAAATAATTTTTATATGATATACCATAAAAAAAACAGCAAACTATAAAAGCAACAGTATAGTTATATACTAGTTGATAGGAATAGTAGTATTGCCTGAGATCGATATAAAATTCAGACACCTAATCATAAGAGAAGTGCTGAATATATATATGGGCAGAGCATTAGTTGTCCAGATGGACTCACGTTTGGAATACTATGCCAACCAACAAGGATTCCTACATGCATGAATAACCATGTTGTCCCAACACAATGTAGTTTCGATCCTGCTGTTGCTGTGGTATATTTTGCGGGGAACTAACAGGGCGCAGTAGAAGAGCGCGCGCACTTGTTGACGCATGCGGTGCAGATCTGAAGAAAATGCACAGCGGCGCGGCGGTAATGCATGGTGCTGGCGTTTTGCACGGCCCTATATTAATAACTTTGCTCGCTATAGGTTTTGTCCATGGTGTGTCTCTCGCTCTCGCATCGTAAACCAAAACAGTTGGAGCCTGCAGGTGGGGTCGTACTCGGCGCGTACGGGGGGCACAAGAGGATTTAACAGGCTCAACCTCTCCCCGGCCTTGCATTGCACGGATCAATCGGTGTTCTACCGTACAGCTGCTGCCCATTAGCACCAAAACTATGCAGCAAGTTTCACATATGCACTGCATCGAAGTTTACACGCGTACGTACCGTACGTACGTACTGCGTATTAACAGTTTCTCTTTTTTTTTTGGCATAGGATACCATTCTCATCGTCCATGCATGCCGATCTCGAGTAAAATTCTTTTGCCCTGACCTGAGAAGTTGTACGCGCTGCTCTTCCTTATTGCTACTAGTGTTTTGACTGTAGTTGATCTGATATCCCTATTCCCTATAGAAGCGCATAATTATAAGCACCTCCTATAGATTATGCTGAGAGATCTAGCTAGCTATGCATGCGTACACATCTGAGGCGTGCCCCCAGGACTTGTGTATTCTTGTGCTACTAGCTCTTGTCCTCTTGGCACAGAAAAAATCTAGGCCTTTTGAGGCATAACATACATAATCATATGGGGCCGAGGCTCTGGATAAGTTAAGCAGCTAGAGATGCCTTGAGACACACTACAACCTTGTTCTTTGTCCTGCCATCCCGGCCCTCTGGACACCTTCCAAAGCAGCGTGCTACCCCCTCGGTAGGTTCTTCGAAGCACTTAGGGCTTGTTCGCTGCGGCTGGATTAAAGCCGTTTGGACTGCTGCAGCTGCAATCCATAGAGAGAAAAATACTGTAGAAGCCGCAGCCGCAGCCGGATTAAAGCCGCAGCGAACAAGCTGAAAAAAAATAAGGGTAACAGGGCTTGCTGTTTCTGCTGGACAGTTTCTCCTCCTCCTTCTCTCAGGTTGCCGGCACTGCACTGCATTGCATTGCATTGCAGACGACGACGGAGGACCTAGGGATCCAGGACTGAGGTGCGTGACGCGCGCACCGCCTTTTTTTTCTTTTTCTTTGGCATGATCGAGACTGTCAATTTTTTGTTGTTTATGATGTCATTAACGGTCAAAACTGTGGCGGATACCGATGGTTCGTACTGCTGCTGGTTCTAGATCGAGTGCGTGCCTGCGTGGGCCCATTTGGGATCTGTTTCTTGAGATGTGATAGATGCCGGTAGCTCCTAATACTAAATGCTAGCGCTAGCTAGCAGTGTACTAGCTTGTGTAGTAGTACCTCATTGTAAAAGTGAGCTTTTTTTGCTCACAGTAAGGTCAGGTTACACACACTCCGACTACTTGCCTGATGAACTACTGATGACCTCCACCAGTTCTTCTACCACACCATCACCCTTTTACATGCAACCCAAAAGGAGCAAAGACGATCCCTCGTTCTTTTCCGTTATTATGGGCTACAAGAAAGGCGCTACCTTGCAATAGATGGCAAGTGGATTCTTATACCCAACAAAAAAAAAAAAAGAGTCGGCGACCAATGCTAAGGCTGCACCTTCAAGGCGTGCCCTCTGGCGTCTACTTGGTCTTGGATGCCTCGTGCAGTCATGCCATTCGTGACATGAGAGAAGCCTGGGAGAAGCAGGCGGCAGAGCTGTTTTTTGTTCGGTGCGTGCTCGGTTTGAGTTGTTGTCCTGCATCATCATGATTCGCGAGATCCTCTTTATTTGTCTTTCACTCTTTTCTCTGTCTGTCGGCTGGCGTTCGCTCAGCCCTGATGCCATCGCCATGGCATGATGAGCTAGCATCATTCATCGACCGCGTGTGGGTTTACTCGGCACGCCCTGCGGGCATTAGCTAGCTGCTAGTGGCCGTGATCAAATCCAACTTCTTCAATCTTGACTAGCAACACAAAACCTTATCCTAAAAAGATCTGGATTTCATGCTGGGAGGCGATCTGCTGACGTGCAGCGCGCAAATAATATGCAGCCGGCCGGCCAACGACTCTCGGTCAGTTGTCAATTCGTTGATCCGTGCCGGGGTAACAAAAACACCTGCAGGCTGGTGTTAAGAACGGATCGACAAGCAACACGTGATGTTACTTTCCTGAAGATTTAAACAAAACTACGACTGTCGCAATCGCCGTTCTGAATAGTCGGGGTTTTTTTTTAACGCTCCTACAAACAATATCACCTCTCCTCTACCGGTTGCTTGGAAAGAGCGGATACAAATTCTGAAATTCAGGCCACCCGGCGACGTGACCGCGTTCGCGTGTGACCTAACTCTCCTCTCCGTGACATCACATCATCGCCGTTGCCCCGGCCGGTCCCAGATGCTGCCACGGACCCCAGGCAGGAGCTTTCAGGCGTTTGGACCCATACGGAAGATGGAGGAAACGCGGTTGACTAGATGACCGCAGTTTTGATCGTTCTAGCTAGCTGGTCTTAAGTATGCAGTCCATGCAAGCTATATATATGACTATGTATGTGTGTGTGTGTGAGAGAGAGAGAGTGAGAGAGAGACCGCTTTATTTGTCAAAGTGCTGCGTAAACGAGTCAAACATGTCTGCAGAGACGGCAAATTGTTGTTCGCCAAGAACGTGCACATCCTAATCCGGGGGACGGTGGAAAGAGGAAAGCATGCAGGTGCCCCCTGCGCTTCTCTCAGTTTTTGGGCAACTGGAAAAAGGCAGAGATGTTGGTGGTTAGTTCGTAGGTGATCGACGTTTTTACGTAGGCTTGGGATCAGGGAGAAAGGGGGTGCGTGTTTCACTTTGCCTTTTTTGTTTGTCGGTCTCTTTGTTTTTTGGGCCGTGGATGGATGCCATGTTGAGCGAAGCGTATCTAAGAATGCTGTTGGCGATGCGTAGAATCCGCTTAGCAGTTTCTTGGCCGAACACGGTTAACCGGTGACATATGAGGACGTGTAGTAATAAGTGCTGTTCTATTTTAAACCTCTATTATTTAGTTTATTAGTTTATTATGGTTCTTGTAGCATTATCTAACAGAAGCATCAGAGTGGCGCAGTGGAAGCGTGGTGGGCCCATAACCCACAGGTCCCAGGATCGAAACCTGGCTCTGATATATTTTTTTTTACCTTTTTTCCAATTCTTTTCTGTCCCCCCTCCCCCCTCTTTTTTTCCAATTCCTTTCTGTCCCGGGGTCCCTGGTTTTCCTTTCCATTTCAATTCAGTCAGTTCTAAACTTGCCGGCTGGCCGCAACTGCGAGCCCCATTTGTCGTGCGCCATCAGCATCATCAGCAGGCGAGTCGAAAATAGAATCGTTGATATATTCGCATCATCTGCCAGACGTAATAGGCATGTACGCAGAGAGATGACAAGCAGACATGATGTCTTTCCTTCCTAGAAAATAGAATCGTTCATATATCATACACACACTCAGTTACTCGATGCAGAAGCCACATGTTATTGAGATGGGCAAAAGGGCGGCACGCATGAAGCGCGGGTTGATACAAGCAGATTTTCTGTTACTTATATAAACTGACATTAATTACATCATAACACGGTCACACATCTCTAAAATTTCTTGCAACACAGACAATGACTTCGACAGCTAAAAAGAAAATGCTGGGCCCAGACATGACTGTGTTGGCCGCTGCATCGGTCCAGGCAGAATTGTCATCGCGATTAGCCTCAACCCAAGAAAGGCAAGAGAATGCTTCCACTGATGACCGGTAATCAAATCATGTGTGTCGGACTATATGTACAAGCTGCCACACCCAGGAGTACATCATTCCAAGGCCACAATAGAATGACACCATTATAAGAGGTAGGAAGGGGAGCCTATCGCCGAATACATGATGGTGAAATACTTGAGACCATAATTCTATGCCTGCAATTCCCAAAAGATAGCTTAAACCAATCCATCCAATGATGCCATTCTTCTTCACTGTGCTGCCTGACCGACTTATTTTCTTTCCTTCCAGGTCAGACTTTGCAGCAAAATGGACCGTAAAACCTACCCACATGAGGGCAGCGTAGGTCAGCAGCAACAGCACCTTTATCAGGTACTCTTGGTTCTCAAACAGCAACGGGAATAGAGAGTAGCATGAAACTGCAGATACATTTTTAAGCAAATGATTAGTTGCCAGTTAGCCAGGTTTACAATTATGACATGTCGATCATAATACTAATTAAACAACATAATATGGGAATGGCGCGGATAAGAGGTGTGTGCAAAATCGCAAAATAACCTCTTTTGTTTTCATGGACAGGAAAGGCACCCAAAAACATTGCTTCAATAAATGTCGCAAGTGGAATAAAGTAGGGGGTGTTTGGTTTCTAGGGACTAATTTTTAGTCTCTCCATTTTATTCCATTTTAGACCCTAAATTGCCAAAAACGGAAACTAAAACTCCATATTTGGCAATTTAGGGACTAAAATTGAATAAAATGGAGGAACTAAAAATTAGTCTCTAGAAACCAAACACCCACTAAACATTGAACTGTAACCAAGAGCAAAACATACCTATGGACAACGAAAAGTAATGCCTGGCATCGTTCAAGCTATCCATGGCAATTAGAGCAAGTGGGATAGTGAAATGAAGTGACGCCTTCTCATGTACATGCCATCCAAACATAAACCCACATGTGCATGCATATGAGACCCATCTAATAATATGCTTTGGTTGAGGATTAGAGAATGCTTTGATAAGACAAGGAGCCATGGCAAGAATGACCAATAAGAATGTAGCAATTGGGGTGACCTGCAATCCATTAAGTTCACAAATGTGAAATCATAAACCCATCATGTTTCATTGGAATAAACAAAAAGGAACAGGCAGGATGGACGGTGGAAGAGAGAACCTTTGGAAGAACAGCAAAAGGAGACGAATCACCAACAAGTCCCCCAGTAAACGAAGCTTCAGGTATGGCAATATTAAAGCCTAGTCTTCTAAGAAGAAATGCAAGAATCTTGTCAAGTATAATATAGAATACCCAAAAGTTTGGCGCCCAGTAAGCATGGCATAGGCCTCGCCCAAAGGGAAACAATCGGCTAATTAGTTGTTGCATCTGCAAAATCATTAGAGCAGTAAGAATTGTAGCCATGTTAAAACAATACCACATTTATACATGTGAATATATTGAGACGATTTTTTCACAATATCAAAGGCATATATTACAGACAATGTTGTATACACCCCTTGCAACGCGAAACAGAGAATAAAACATGACAGACAAATGGGTCTATATTGCTAAAGGTTGGCACTAAACTTCGTACAGAGTTCAGTTTATCCAATTCCTTGTGTTGAAGAGTGTAGAGCTCCTTTTTTGTACAGACATTATTTCTTACTGTTAATATATAATCAGTAGAGGCTACACCCTCCTATTCTTTCAAATAAACAAAACACAAAAAAGAACACAGAGTACTGAAAATTCATATATCTACAGGACAGATTTTATTGGCACAGACACAGACACAGAGCATTAGCAGTGCGTTGGTAAATCTTGTATGAAAATACCATTTAGCTCAGAGGCTGCACACAGACAACAATAGTCTTACTAAGAAAAACTCCATGGATTTGATGCAAGCATAAACACATAAGAAATTTGGTAAAACAGATACAGAGTGCACTACTAACTTATAAGCCTTCTCTACCAGATTAAACATCAAATTAATTGAATTAACTGCAGAAAGATAGCAAATGTTACATGCAATGTTCGCATTAAAGAGAATAAAATCATGAATCCAAACTGCAAATAAAACTGGTACATGGATATATATTTGCTAAAGTGGAACACTAAAATTTCGATGAGGTTGAAGTTTATCAATATCCACTAGTATTTAAGAGTGAAGAGTTCTAAGCATTCAAATATCCGAGTACAGGAATTCAATAGCTCATTTTACAAAAAGATCAATAACACAAAATGCAGAATTAGCATGACTGGTTAGCTATATGGAAACATTATTTTAACTCAGAGCTTGCAGACATCACAAGGTTAGCAGAAAATTTTTACTAAGTTAAACTCCACAGCAATTATCACAACTAAAACCAATATTACTACTCATTAGCGGAGCTACACAAGCTGAAACAGCTCGAGCTCCTAAAATAAGAAATTCAGTAACACGATGCATTACTCAAGTTTAAATCTCCTTTACCGGATTTAATGCCAAATTAACATCAAGTCTCAACTGTTCACAAATCACAAGCCACATTTCTCAGTTTCTTACTTTCATCAGAAACTAGACGTTTACACATAAGCAACCATGATACAAACAAGTTGTTGAATTCGAAATTAAATTAAGCAACCAGATTCACTCACCTGACCATAGTACACGAAGGGCACAAATGCTGCGGCAAAAACAGCAGCCACTCCAGAACCCATCAGCACGAACCTTCCCAGCCCCTTCACGACACCCCGGCCACAGCAATAATGCCGGAACAAATACATAAAGTACACCGGCGCTGCCACGAGGAACAGGTGCTTCGAGCACAGCAAGCATGCGAACACGACTCCCCCGATAAGATCCCACCCCTGCTCGAGGAAGTGCAGCGAAAGCAGCAGCAGTCCCATGAGGAATCCATTGTACTGAAAGTGGACGTGGTCGACAGCTAACAGCGCCGGCGACCATAGGACGAGAGCGAGAGCGAGGAACGGCCGCTGTTTCCGCTGCGCGTCCCTCGCCAGTAAGAGGACGGATCCGAGGAGGAGGAGGTCGGAGAAAGCAACAGTGAGGCGGAGGTAGATGAGATGCGCGAAGGGCGTCGCGTCACGCACGGGGATTGAGACGAGGGTGGCGTCGACGAGCGGCGCAGGGAGGGAGAGGAGGCGGGAGAAGTAAGCGAAGAAGGGCGGGTAGTCGAGCGTCCACTGAGAGGAGGTGTCGGTGTACCACTGCCGCACGGGGAGCGCGTGCGTGAGGGCGAGCCAGTACCGGTGAACGTCGAAGTCGGTGGAACGGTAGGTGGGGACGAGGAGGAGTTTCACGCAGGTGGCGGCAGCGAAGGCCCAGGCCACCGCCGCTGCCGTCGACGTCGATGTCGACAGCGAGGTGGTGTAGGCCATCAGGGCGGCGCGGCTGGGAGGTTCGGGTTGAGATCTGGGGATGGGCAATGGGATCGCGACGTCGCGTTGTATGGGTCTTGGTGTTTGCTCACTTTGTTGGGCCGCAGCAGAGTGGGCCGAGTTTTCGTGCCATGACTGCCGTCGGTGGATTCCATCGTGGGTCGGTGGCGCCGGAGTTCGTGTGCCGGGCACGGAGGAGATGAGCCGGCGGCGACTGTGGTCTGTGGAGTGTGGAGCAGTTGCCCCGCCTCGGTGCGAACTGGCTGGCATCCGAGTATTTCTTTTTAAAAACTAGGTGTAATAACATTTTTCATCGGCTAACAAATCGTTAGCTACAATTGCAGAAAAAATGGCTCAATAACAGTCTCCACTAGTGATGGCAATGGATACCGGTATGAGTAAATAACCGCATAATTATCTATTAGATATAGATATGGTGGAATTTGGTATCCGCGGGTATGATTATGAATATAATAAGGTATCCAGGGATAATTTTTTCGCGGGTATAGATATCAAGTATCCATACCCGTTACCCAATGGATATCTAACATATAGGTCATCCAGATTTATATATTATCATAAATTCTTATTTTTCAATTTTTATCTATAACATGTTGTTTGGTGCTGAAATTATCATTTAATACTAATGGAATGACAATTATTCGAAATGTGATAAATTGTTGTTTGGCGTTGAATGCTAAAATTGTAGTGGGCTGACGGGTAATGGTTATCTACTGGATAGCGGATACCCGTCAGGTACGGATATGGATACAGATCCATACTCACGAACGTTTATGGATACAGGTATAGGTGAGTTTTATCTCACGGGTATGAATTTGCGAACTATATATTCGTGTACTGGTCGCCCCGATTGCTATCCCTAATCTCGACTTGTCTCGAAAGGCTAGCTTGAACGGAATGTACTTTTGTGGCTGGCTTAAATGTACTTTTGTGGCTGGTTTAAACAGCGCTCAGCCTGCTGAGCCATCTTGCAAGCCGGTCTAATGATATAGCGATACATTGTAACTTACATTACTATGATATTAATTTATTTTATTATTTTTATAGACCTAATGTTAGATCTTTAAAATATGTTGTTGAATTTTTGGTACATATTTTTTATTTTATATATATAATAAAATATACAATTTATGATCTAAATGAGACTTAGTGTAGTGCTCGCGCGAGCCTGAACAAGCTTAAACCGAGCTTAGCTTGATAGGTGCCCAAGCTGCCTTTTTTTTTGCATTTTAGCTTTTTTTCAAAAAAATCACGTTTAGACCCTTGCACGACTTAATAGCGTTTTTAAACCCTCTTGCTCGACCTCATAGCATAAGACGCCGAGGTAACACTGCTCGTCTTTATAGGCAATGGTGTCGAGGTCTCATCCTCGTTGCTACATGAGGACTTCGTTGGCGAGATGAGACCTCGGCACCATGGCATGTGGTGTCGAGCAGTGTTACATCGGCGTTATATGCTATGGCACCAATCAAAAGGGTTCAAAAACAGGAATACTTTGTCCAGTGGGCTAAACGTGTTTTTTTGAAAAAAAAAATAAATTTAAAAAATGACCGAACCGGCTCAGCTCGTTTCCAGCCCTAGCGATACTCCATCCTAGAACTACTGTTGAGGGGTCTCAAATACGATTCGACACTCTTGGCTATAACCACCATAAAAGAATGATGCTTGATACAAAACCCTAGAGTTTCCTAGCCAGGCGAGGGAGCTTCCTGAACTCACTCTCCAATCACCCTCCACACTACACTCTTGTCACCCTCCATATTACAAGGCATGCGAAATCCCTAGATCACTGATAGAGCTCTTCTATGACCTATAAAAACTCAATTAAGCATTTTAAAACGAGGACCATCTTCTTGACATAGTGATCAGATGCCTAATTAAGCATTATAAGCTAGAATAAACCTCTTTTGTAATTTGAGTGCTAGACCACTATAACCCACAACAAATAATATACTAATAATTGTTGTGGTTACAAACCCACACAACAATGGGCATTTCAAACATGGTCCTCTTAAAATGTTCTATCTCTTTAAATAATCCTATTTATAAAGATGTCTCTCTTAAGATACTCGGTTCTAAAAATGTGATTTTTAGAGGTGGGTTGTTATGATCTCCCTCTCTAACTTATTGTTTTTGAGACATGTCTATCATTTCTTAATATTTTTCCATGAGCCTTCATGTCGTTTTTGAAACCACTTATACCTTCACTTGTCCATATTTTCTATTCCATACTTTTGCATAGCTTTATTTATCTTCTACGAAGAACATATTTACAGAGAGATCACACTTCTTAGAACATTGATCGATCATTTGGAGGGAATGAAAGGCATGTTTTTGCATACTTCTGGTGATGAGAGGAACCTTCATGCTTGAAGGTTGTCTTGCCTAGTCGTATTGAGAGGTCATGCCCCTCCAAGGCTCATAGAGCATCTAGTGCAATTCCCCTAGGCGTTGCACACCCGAGTCATGGCACGACCCAAAGCTAGGTCTACGGGAACCATGCCATGCAGCCTCGCTGAAGCTAGTTTGTTAACTAGAGGTTGCAGTGTAGAGGACAACATGACATTATGATGCTGCCTATGGTGTGGCTCACGGTCCAAGTTGTTGGAATATGTGTCAAAATTAACTACTCAACATGTCGATCTCACCATAGTCATATTGCATAGTGTAACAAAATATTTTTAAGAGAAAAAACACCCTTCCCCTACCTGGCATGACAAATGTCATCACGGTATGACACTAGGATACATAAAGTACCAAAAAGAAGATATATATTAGAGATAGCGGTGGTGTAAGCAAGCGGTATGTTTGAAAGGGAAATGTGCCCTTCGGCCATTTCTATAATTGTTTTGGTGATTAAATGTCCAACACAAATGTTTTGAACTCTTTATGTGTTAACAAGCAAAAGGTGAAAATAAAAGACAAGGTATGTTTCTAGACTTAGTGAATTGTTTTTGAACGCTAATGTGTTTGTCTAAGTGCTAGAAACAGTAACCAAACTTCAGCTCGGTCTGGCACACCGGACTGTCCGGTGGTGCACCGGACAGTGTCCGGTGCGCCAAGCTGGTCTCTGGTGAAATGGCTGCACTCGGGAATCGATGACGGTGTACGGCTAAAAATCACCGGACTGTTCGGTGAGTCATCCGCGGCGAACTCGTCGCTCTCGGGAAAAGCAACGGGCGACGTGGCTATAATTCACCGGACTGTCCGGTGGTGCACCGGACTGTCCGGTGAGCCAACGGTCGCCAGCGCCAACGGTCGAACGCGCAATCTTCACGCGACACGTGGACTGCTCCAACGGTCAGTTGGTACACCGGACAGTGTCCGGTGCGCCAATCAGCCCAGAGGAGCAACAGCCAGATATGCCAAATTTGGAAGGAAATCGCGCACCGGACAGTCTACAGGACCTGTTCGGTGGCACACCGAACTGTCTGGTGCGCCACTCGACAGAAGGCAAGATTGGCCTTTGAAGCGTCCCAATCCTTTGGGACTCAAATGTGATACAATTACTAGTCCCAGGAGGCTAGTAACCACATTCCTTACTTCAAATAGTACAGAGTTCGAATAAAGGTTATTACAATACCAGAGTACAAGCTCGAGAGAGAGCCAGAAATACAAAGCGCAGTAGAAGATAAACTAGCCCAAGCCACAGGCAGAACTGGGTGCAGACATAGCCCCCCTTAATCAAGCATAGCAGAAAAGAAGTCTTCAGCTGCTAAAAAACAATAAATAAACCTGGGTGAATACACTAGGTATTCCGTAAGCCCATCCCGCTCCCATAAAGAGAAATGGACCTATATCATACATGCTTTATATGGTGGAGCTGAGGTCACTCTTCTTTTTCTCAAAGAAAGGCAGTACTTTTAGGGTTTTTCCCAAAGAAATAGAAATAACACATTACTCAACCACCACTGAGCTTCCCGCTCCCGTGGCATCATTTTCATTTCCAAAAACACACTCACACACACATTTCCCTGTTCACGGAGTTTTGTAAAACACTAATTGTCATACCACACCAGACTCGTCCATTCCAGTGGACACAGACTATTCGAATAGGTTTGAACTCTGCGTAGAGGGGTACACTTTACCCACTAGTCCGGCTCTGCGATCTCATGGCCAATGAGATCCGAATCCGAAACTCTTTCTTTCCTCGCACGTCCTAACCTTAACGGTTATACCGGAAGGAGTCGGGCCACTGCCATGCCCAAACCGGACAAAACATTCCCCCTCCTTATCCTCCTGGTGCTCCACAGCCTTCATAACCCAGGGGTTGGACCGTACGAGTTCAGATTAAGTGACTGCCCATACAGTCTCGAGTGGTTGTACTTATCATGAGTACAGGTAGTGAAGGATGACAAAGTGGTCCTTATATGAGGGGACAATCCTTCTGCTCACACCTAAACCAGTTGAGCCATCACCTTAGGCCCTCCCCTAAACCAGGGAGTCCCTGATCATCCCACTCACAAGGTGATGAGGGTGAATACCCTACATCGCACACTTTTTGAAAACATCGCTTAGTCAAACCACTGCCCTTTTCCCATCCCACATTTTGTACTCAAAAGATGTTTGTTAATACGAGCTATCTCTCTTCTCATAATGCAAATATTCCATCCCTGAATCCCGGCTTAGGTAGTGGTAGAAAGAATAGGTAAATTATGCATCAAGGGAAGGATGGACTTGCCTTCGTCGAAGCTTTCCTGGCACAAAAGATTTATTTCAGAGGGGTCAGGTTCCTGCCCTTCTTCTGGAGCTACAAATTCTGGAGGATCGGATCCCTCTTCCGCTAACAAACACAGATAAGGAACAATACATCAATCATGGTGACTTGGTGGGGTGTGCCAATTATTATACATTATTATTTTTGTGCCCTATAATTTATTTAAACTATTTTTGGTACATAAAATATCAGTATATAAATATATATATGAAAATGGGAAAAAGAATTGGAAAAAGGAAAAAGAAAAAGAATTCTCAGCTAGCTGGGCCAGGGGGGATTTCGGCCCAGCGAGCGTGGGTGCGCGCGCGCGCGGGGCAGGCGGCCCAGTCGACCCACGGAGGAGCGGCGCGGCATGGGCGGACACCGTGGGCGCGGGCCCACGCGTCAGCGAGAGGAGGGGGGGTAACGGCGTGGAGCGGGCGACGGAGGGGGGCGAACCGGTCGGCTCGACCGCCGGTGAGGTCCGCGGTGGTTCTCCGTCGGGAGCTCGGTTTTGCGACGAAGGAGTGGTGGCGAGGCATGGGCAGGGGTAGGGGATCATGGAGGTAGGTCCAATTTTGCTAGAGGGTGCCTGGGGTGGCCGGTCCACGGCGCGGTGGCGGGCACTCGCGGTGGTGAGGTCGCCGGCGAGGCTACCGAGCGCAATAGGAGGCGAGGATGGGTGCAATGCGTTTGTGAGGGAATGGCGAAGCTCAAGAACTATATGAATTAGACTGGAATTTAGTAGAGGGAGGAGGGCGAGGCTCACCGGAGCAGGGGAGGGACGCGGCGGCGCTGGCTCAATCGGGCACGGGGAAGGAGGAAGAGGGTGGCCGAGGCCGGTGTGAGGGATCGGGGAGCTCGGGGTGGCCCTTTTATAGGCGCCCGAGGCGGGGAAGGGGCGAGAGGTGGCGTGCATCGGCGAGCTCACCACGGCGGGGATGGTGGCGCACAGTGGTGACGACGAGACGGCTCGAGTAGGGGGGTGACGGGATGGCTCGGCTGGCGCAAGAGACAGGGCCGCAAGGCGCCAAGTCTTGCTGGGGAGGCGTAATGGCGAGGCGACGGGGCGGTGGCGATCGGCGGCGATCGCGTCGCTAGCCCCGGTCACGGGCGCGAGGAAGGCGCTGACGGGCGGGGCCCGCTTGCCAGGGAGGGAGAGATCGCGAGAGAGGGGAGCGCTGGCTGACGGGTGGGGCCGAGGTGTTAGTGGCAGCGCGGGCGCGCGGCAACGGGCCGCTTGGGCCGCGGGAGGGAGAGGGGGCGGGCGCGCGCGCGAGGGAGAGGGAGGCGACTTGGGCCGAAAGCGGCCCAGCCGAGGGGGGTTTCTTTTCTTTTTCTATTTCTTATTTCTATTTTCTATTTCTATTTCTTTTATCTCCTTTTCTTTTGAACAAATAAATAGCTAAATAATCTTAGGTGCTAGAAAAAATAATAGTCTATGTGAGGTGCTTCTAACAATCAAATGTATGCATATGATGAGATGACCTAGGGGGGGGAATTTTGGGTGAGATAAAAAAGAGGGGGGTTAGGAGATTAGCGTTCCAAACCTCGGGTTGAAATTTTGGGATGTTACAAACCTACCCCACTTAAAGGAATCTCGCCCTCGAGATTCAGACGGGGCTCGAGAAAAGGTAAGGGTATTCCTTCCTCAAAGAGTCCTCACTTTCCCAGGTAGCTTCCTCTTCTTCTTCTCTGCTCCACTGAACTTTACAGAGTTCCACTTCTGAGTTGCGGGTCTTTCGGACTGCTGAGTCAAGAATATTTATTGGCTTTTCTCGGTACTAATGATCTTTCTGAATCTAGATTGCCGCTTCTTTGATGTGACTTTCTGGTACTTGCAGGCATCTGCGGAGCTGGGACACATGAAACACATTGTGGATATCAGACATGGATTCTGGTAATTCAAGACGGTATGATGCGGGTCCCACTCTGCCAATGATGGGATAAGGGCCGACGAATCACGGTGCTAGCTTCCCTTTCACTTGGAACCTCTTGACACCACGCACCAGGGAGACCTTGAGGTAGACAAAGTCTCCTTCCTCAAATCTGAGTTCTCTCTGCCTGTGGTCCGCATAACTTTTCTACCGACTCTGAGCTTCAAGTAATCTTTTGCGGATGAGGGCAACTTTCTCTTCAGCCTCTTTAACAAAGGCAGGTCCTTCTAGTGTCTTTTCCCCTACGTTGGACCACATGAGAAGGGTCTGGAACTTTCGTCCATACAATGCTTCGAACGGTGACATCTTGATACTGGCCTGATGGTTGTTGTTATACGAGAACTCTGCATAAGGCAAACTGGACTCCTAGTTTTTGTTGAACGTTAACACACAGGCTCTTAATAAATCTTCGAGTACCTTGTTGACCCTTTCTGTCTGACCATCTGACTGGGGGTGGTAGGCGGTGCTAAAGTCTAGCTTGGTGCCCATAGCATGCTGAAGGCTCATCCAAAATTTGGAGGTGAACTAGGTTCCCCTGTCTAACACGATCTTCCTTGGGATGCCATGGAGTCTGACTATCTCTTTCTTCATCACTCTCCACCAGTATCTGGTTTTGAGGTCTAGGTACATCTTGGTGGTTCCGGGGTGGATGGAGTAGGCTGAGTTGTGAGCTTCATCGAGCAGGACTTCTCGTGCCTCTCCTTTTGGTACACACAGACGGTTCCTAAACCAAAGGACTCCTTGTTCATCTGTCCTGAGGTCCAGAAGTTGTTCTTTGCGAGCTTTTTCCATAAGTCTTGTTGTCTCAGTGTCCAGGCGTTGAGTCTTGCATATAAGGTCTTCTAGCATTGGTTTGACTTCTAGGCTGCCATTGTTTCCCAGACATGCATTCAGCTGAGCTGATTCCTTCTTCCAATCTTCTAGAAAGTTAGTCCCCTTTATCCTGAAAGGTTTTCGACTGAGGGCGTCTGCTACCACGTTGGCCTTTCCGGGGTGGTAATGGATCTCAAGGTCATAGTCTTTGATCAGTTCCAGCCATCTTCTCTGACGGAGGTTGAGATTTGGCTGAGTGAAGATATACCTCAGACTCTTGTGATCGGTAAAGATGTGATATTTGTTCCCAATTAGGTAGTGCCTCCATATTTTTAGGACATGCACTATGGCTGCCAATTCCAAATCGTGGGTGGGATAATTCTGTTCATGCGGCTTGAGTAAGCGTGATGCATAAGCAATGACTTTCTCATTTTGCATCAGAACACACCCTAAGCCTTGCCTTGAAGCATCACAGAAGATGACAAAATCCTGATGTATATCTGGTAGTGTCAAAATGGGCGCGGGCGTGAGCTTTTCCTTTATGATCTAGAAATTTTTCTCACACTTTGGGGTCCACACAAACTTATTGTCTTTCTTGAGGAGCTCGGTCATAGGTCTTGCTATGCTGGAGAATCCCTTGATAAAGCGGCGGTAATATCCTGCCATTCCTAGAAAGCTTCGAACCTCACTGACGTTGGATGGCTGCTTCCATTTTGATACTACTTCTACCTTGGACGGGTCTACTTCTATTCCTTCTGCAGTCAAGATATGCCCAAGGAAGGGTATCTTTTCTAACCAGAATTCACATTTGCTGAGCTTAGCATAGAGCTGATGTGCCCTAAATCTTTCGAGGACGATCCGGAGGTGACGCTCATGATCTTCGCGACTCTTGGAGTAGATAAGGATGTCGTTAATGAAGACTACGACAAACTTATCCAATTCTTCCATGAATACCTTATTCATGAGGTTCATGAAAAAGGCGGGTGCGTTCGTTAGTCCGAAGGGCATTACCGTGAACTCATACTGTCTGTACCGGGTGACAAATGCAGTCTTCTGAATATATGTTTCCTTGATTCTTAGTTGGTTATAACCAGACCTCAGGTCTATCTTGGAGAAATATTTGGCCCCTTGAAGTTGGTCGAAGAGGTCGTCGATCCGTGGGTGTGGATACTTGTTTTTGATTGTAACTTCATTTAAAGATCGATAATCAATACACATCCTCATACTTCCATCTTTTTGGTGACAAAAAGGACTGGTGCTCCCTAAGGGGATGAGCTAGGACGGATGTACCCTTTTTGTTGAAGCTCTACGATTTGGAGTTTTAATTCTGTTAACTCGGTAGGAGCCATGCGGTATGGTCTCTTTGTGATGGGTGCCGTGCCAGGGATCAGATCTATGTAGAACTCCACTTCTCTTTCTAGCGACATTCCTGGCAACTCTTCTGGGAATACATCCATGAATTCTTCTACCATTGACACGCTTTCTGTTGCTAGATTAAACACCATTGGATCATTGGCGGGTGGCTGAGCTTGACAAGAGACTGACTTTCCTTGGCGGTCCGTGAGAAGGACTGTCTTGTTTGCGCAACTTATGACATCTTTATGCTTGGTTAACCAATCCATCTCTAAGATCACATCAATTCCTTGGGATGGCAAGACGGTTAAGTCTGCCAGGAACACTACCCCACTTAAAAGAATTCTGACTTGGGAGCATTTGAGTTGGCATAAAGGTCTGACCCTGGGGTTCGGGTGACCAAGGGGATTTCTAGGTGGGTAGAGGGAATGCCATGCTTTTCCACAAAACTGGTGGCTATAAAAGAATGGGATGCTCCTGAATCAAAAAGTACTGTAGCGGGAGTAAATTCAACAAGGAACTCACCGAGCACTACTTCTGGAGCTTGCTGAGCCTCCTGAGCATCGACGTGGTTTACTCGTGCCCTTCCTTGATACTGGGTCTTGTTCTACTGGCTAATGGAGGATGGCGCCTTGGGGGCGGGTGCTGAGGTATTCTTGGGGCCATTCACCGAGTTGGAGTAAGCAGGTCCTGATGCCTTCAACTGGGGGCAGTTGTTCTTGAAGTGACTGGGGTCTCCATAGTGCCAACAGGCATTTGCTGGCGGTTGGTTGCTTGCAACCGAGGGAGCCTAGAAGGAGCTCTGACTCTGCTGACTAAAATGTGATGGAGTGGGTCCAGCTGGTCTATTGAAGCTTGGTCCCTTGGGTGGAAACCCAAAGGATCGAGTTCTTTGGTGCCGGTCTTATTGCTGAGCTCGGAGGACTTGGAATTTCCTCTTGAGGTGACCTTTTTCTTCTTCCCTTGCCCTTTCCACTTGTATGGCTTTGTTTGAGAGGTGCGAGAAGCTGAGGAAGTCTTGGCTGGTTAGGATGGTCTTGAGTTCTTGTTTGAGCCCTTTCAAAAAGTGGGCCATCTTTTTGGCTTCTGAGCTGACGTCATCAGGCGTGTAGCGGGCCAATTCTGTGAATTTGTGCACGTACTCACTGACAGATCTTCCACCTTGAGTTAGTTCCCAGAATTCATCTTCCTTGAGCTGAACGATCCCTTGGGGCACATGGTGCTCTCAGAAAGCAGTTTCAAACTCTGTCTAGGTAGCATCTCTGACGGCAGCGTTGAAGGTATCCCACCAAGCTAGGGCCATCCCGGAAAGTTGATGAGCAGCCAAATGAACACACTGATTCTCTGGGCATCTGATGGCTTCTAACTTCCTTTTAATCGTGCGCAGCCAGTCATCAGCATCGAGGGGATTGCTGGATCCGGCGAATGTGGGAGGCTTGAGTCTCAGAAAATCTCCCATCCTGTCTTGTGGTCTTCCACCATTCGGGCGTTGATTCTCCAGACTTCTAGTGAGGACCTCAATGAGTCGGGTTTGATTGGCTAGAACTTGGGCTAAATCTAATGGCAGTTCTGGAGGTGCGGGGAGGTGGGTCTCACTCCCTTCTCCACCGGCTTCTCCTTTAGCTCCTAGGGGAAACCCTGCTCCAATCCCGGAGGCGGTAGGCGTGGTTTTATCCGAAGCCATCTGCCAGGGGAGAGAGAGAGAGAGTTACTACTATGCATATGCCAATTTTTTTCAACCAAGATATTTTATTCATTACACCAGTTCATTACAAGCATACAGTTACCACAAGTCGCACTACACGTGAGCGCTTTCTAAGGTACTTCCGAACTCCTTTTCTAAGGTGTCCCCAAATTCCTTGAGAAGGTCATCAAAGCTAGCTAGGGACATATCCTCGACGTCGGACAGATTCTCGATCCTGGAGAGAGGTGGAGCTGGAGGGGCTTTCTTCTTCCGATCAGTCTGGCATCCTTGGCTCTTGGTCTTCTTTTGGATATTCTTTGTGGGGGTGAGCTTCTTTAGCTTCTTTTCATAATCCATCTTCAGGGTTCGGTAGGCTTCACGAGGGTTGGCCTCTTCGCCTTCTGCTATATCGAGACTCTCTTGGAGGGATGCCTTCTCCTTTTTAAGTTCCTTGACCTGCTGCTCTAAGCTTTCCACCCAGGAGTTTAGGTGGATGCAGCGGGAGGAAAGGTCATCATAGTGGTTATCGAGAGTGTGGAGATATCCAGCCATGTAGACGATGGTGGGGTCATCCTCGGTAGGATCTCTTCCTGACAGGGCCTGAAGTCTTTTTCTCCATGTAGGGGTATTTTTGTTGCTAGGTGGGAAGTAACGAAGGGGGGTTTCAAAAACCTCTTTGCTGTAGTTTTGGTATAGCTGACGGAGGGCTTTTCGAGCAACATTTTGGCAAGTGTCTGGGAAGTGGTGTCCAGTGAAGGTGACTTGGAAAGGAGGGTGGCTTGGGTAACTTCGGCTTTCTCCCAGGTAGACTGCCATAGAGCACTTTTCAATTCCGTTCTCGCGGTATTCTTTCTAGACATACTCCGGCTTCTTGCGGATCCCCATGCGAAGCGCGCAACTCGCAAGAGATGAGGGAATCCTTCCTCCTCTGAGTAGTAGGATGTCCTAATGACCCAAGAGCCTTCCATCTGGTAGAAGAAAAGAAGGGTCTATTAATATTGGGGGAGAGGAGATTTTTCTTAGGGGTAAGAGGTGTTCTCTTGTTAAGGTAAACTTTTAAGGTCGAGGCTGCATTCTACGACCAGTCCTATGGCTTTGATACCACCTGAAGCGTCCCAATCCTTTAGGACTCAAATGTGATACAATTACTAGTCCTAGGAGGCTAGTAACCACATTCCTTACTTCAAATAGTACATAGTTCGAATAAAGGTTATTACAATACCAGAGTACAAGCTCGAGAGAGAGCCAGAAATACAAAGCGCAGTAGAAGATAAACTAGCCCAAGCCACAGGCAGAACTGGGTGCAGACATAGCCCCCCTTAATCAAGCATAGCAGAAAAGAAGTCTTCAGCTGCTGAAAAACAATAAATAAATCTGGGTGAATACACTAGGTATTCCGCAAGCCCATCCCGCTCCCGTAAAGAGAAAGGGACCTATATCATACATGCTTTATATGGTGGAGCTGAGGTCACTCTTCTTTTTCTCAGAGAAAGGGAGTACTTTTAGGGGTTTTCCCAAAGAAATAGAAATAACACATTACTCAACCACCACTGAGCTTCCCGCTCCCGTGGCATCATTTTCATTTCCAAAAACACACTCACACACACATTTCCCTGTTCACGGAGATTTGTAAAACACTAATTGTCATACCACACCAGACTCGGCCATTCCAATGGACACAGACTATTTGAATAGGTTTGAACTCTGCGCAGAGGGGTACACTTTACCCACTAGTCCGACTCTACGATCTCATGGCCAATGAGATCCGAATCCAAAACTCTTTTTTTCCTCGCACGTCCTAACCTTAACGGTTACACCGGAAGGAGTCAGGCCACCGCCATGCCCAAACCGGACAAAACATTCCCCCTCCTTATCCTCCCGGTGCTCCCCAGCCTTAATAACCCTGGGGTTGGACCGTACGAGTTCAGATTGAGTGACTGCCCATACAGTCTCGAGTGGTTGTACTTATCATGAGTACATGTAGTGAAGGATGACAAACCGATCCTTATATGAGGGGAGAATCCTCCTGCTCACACCTAAACCAGTTGAGCCATCACCTTTGGCCCTCCCCTAAACCAGGGAGTCCCTGATCATCCCACTCACAAGGTGATGAGGGTGAATACCCTACATTGCACACTTTTTGAAAACATCGCTTAGTCAAACCACTGCCCTTTTCCCATCCCACATTTTGTACTCAAAAGATGTTTGTTAATGCGAGCTATCTCTCTTCTCACAATGCAAATATTCCATCCCTGAATCCCGACTTAGGTAGTGGTAGAAAGAATAGGTAAATTATGCATCAAGGGAAGGATGGACTTGCCTTCGTCGAAGCTTTCCTGGCACAAAAGATTTATTTCAAAGGGGTCGGGTTCCTGCCCTTCTTCTGGAGCTACAAATTCTGGAGGATCGGATCCCTCTTCCGCTAACAAACACAGATAAGGAACAATACATCAATCATGGTGACTTGGTGGGGTGTGCCAATTATTATACATTATTATTTTTGTGCCCTATAATTAATTTAAACTATTTTTGGAACATAAAATATCAGTATATAAATATATATATGAAAATGGGAAAAAGAATTGGAAAAAGGAAAAAGAAAAAGAATTCTCAGCTAGCTGGGCCAGGGGGGGATTTCGGCCCAGTGAGCGTGGGTGCGCGCGCGGGCGTGGGCAGGCGACCCAGTCGGCCCACGGAGGAGCGACGCAGCGTGGGCGGACGCCATGGGCGTGGGCCCACGCGTCAGCGAGAGGAGGGGGTAACGGCGTGGAGCGGGCGGCGGAGGGGGGGGGGGGGGCAAACCGGTCGGCTCGACCGCCGGTGAGGTCCGCGGCGGTTCTCCGCCGGGAGCCCAGTTTTGCGACGGAGGAGTGGTGGCGAGGCATGGGCGGGGGTAGGGGATCATGGAGGTAGGTCCAATTTTGCCAGAGGGTGCTTGGGGTGGCCGGTCCATGGCGCGGTGGCGGGCGCTCGCGACGGTGAGGTCACCGGCGAGGCTACCGAGCGCAATAGGAGGCGGGGATGGGTGCAATGCGTTTGTGAGGGAATGGCAAAGCTCAAGAACTATATGAATTAGACTAGAACTTAGCAAAGGGAGGAGGGCGAGGCTCACCGGAGCAGGGGAGGGACGCGGCGGCGCTGGCTCAATCGGGCACGGGGAAGGAGGAAGAGGGTGGCCGAGGCGGTGTGAGGGATTGGGGAGCTCGGGTGGCCCTTTTATAGGCGCCCAAGGCGAGGAAGGGGCGAGAGGTGGCGTGCACCGGCGAGCTCGCCACGGTGGGGATGGTGGCGCACAGTGGTGACGACGAGACGGCTCGGGCAAGGGGGATGATGGGATGGTGTTGGGGGCCTTCGGCATCCGAAGGTCCTCAAAAACATGATTTGACAATGTTTTCCAAGTGAATTATATGAACAGGTATCTTCGGACTCAGATTATGAACATGGAGTACGGTCAGGACGAAGCCTAAGCCAGACGAAGGGGGATTGAGATGAAGGACGGGCTGATTACCAAGCTGTACGAAGGATGGTGCACAGCCGAAGCTATGCGCAGGAAAGCTTCGTCGCGATAGCAGAAAGGGGAACCGACTTAAAGATGAAAAGACTACTTAGGCCTTAATAGATTCCCATAAGTCATTAGCAAATGTAATGGGCATGAATGTAATTTTACATGGGCTGCGTCCCACGCCTATAAATAGATGAACAGTACTCCCGTACTGTTCAGGCTGTCTTGGCATTTGCTTTTGCGTCATCCTTATACTTTTGCCTTCCTGCAATTCGAAGGTACACTTGTAATCTGAAATCATTTCTATCTTTCTATGATAATAAAATAGAAATGACGTTGTGATAATATTTAAATGTTTATATTACTTCTTATGTTACATATAAGTTCTTCATCATCGTTTATTGTGCTTACGAAGGTATGTTGTTTGTGGTCTTCGTCCGAAATACATTATATCCCGAAGGGAAATAATGTTTCGGAGGACGAAGGACTTTATCATTTAACACTCTTTATGTTTCCTTGTTCTTAATCCGAAGCATTTGAGAACAAGTCCCCAACATTGGCGCCCACCTCCGGTGAACTCACTTCCACTCTTTGAGTTTTTGAACACCTTCGGCAGCCATAAACCTTCGCTATGGCGCCGAAGAAAGCTTCAGCAACTGGGGCTGCAGCTCTGCAACCACTGGACCCCAATCAGGAGACTCTCTCTCTTCGGGAGGCCCGAAGCCAGAAGAGGAAGGCTGTCAGCCCGACACCGCAAGAGGATGAGCTAGACCAAGAAATCAGAGACATGGAGATGCTTCATCAACAGGTGCAGAGGAAGAAGGAAAAGATGGCCAGGCTAGCTGAACTGCAAAGGCAGATAGACGAAGCTTCTGAAGAAGTTTGCCATCTTACTCACGATGAGCAGAACCGAAGGCCTCAGAACCAAAACCTTCATCAGGAGGGTTTCCTCAGCGAAGATGACTGGTATGACAATTTCCATCATGGAAATTTTGTTTTTGATGATGCTTCTCCTCTGTCCGCTGAGCTGCAGGCTACACCTTGGCCTCCGTCCTACAAGTCGCCCAGCTTCCCATATTCGACGGCCATTCAGACCCGAAGCAGTTTTTGATGAGCTACGAAGCAACAGTATCTTCGTATGGTGGCAATGCTGCAGTCATGGCAAAGTCTTTTGTTATGGCTGTCAGGAGTGTTGCTCAAACCTGGTATTCCTCCCTTCGACCAGGAACGATCACTTCATGGCAAAAACTGAAGGACATGTTGTTAACCAGCTTCCAACGGTTTCAGACGAAGCCGGTCACTGCTCAGGCCCTGTTCCAGTGCACTCAGGATCACGAAGAATACCTTCAGGCGTATGTCAGAAGGTTCTTGCGTTTGAGGGCGCAGGCACCAACGGTGCCCAACGAAATTGTCATTGAGGCCATGATCAAGGGACTTCGGCCTGGACCTTCAGCTCAGTACTTTGCTAGGAAGCCTCCTCAAACTTTGGAGAAGCTGCTTTAGAAGATGGACGAGTATATTCGTGCCGACAATGATTTTCGCCAAAGAAGGGAGGAGGCTTTCAGGTTTTCTGAAATGACCAGGAGCTTCGGAGGAAGATTCTATCTGAGGCACGTCAGGTCCATTCATAACTCTACTCAAAATGATGGTAAGGGGAGTCAGCAGCACAGGCCGCAGTGCTCCTCACAGGCTTCGGGGCAACAGTAAAGCTTCTTCCGGCCACTAGCTCCAAGAGGCAGAGGCGCCAGGGGCTTCGGCGGAAGATTTGGAGATCAACCAAGGAGAATATTTTGCTTGTTCTGTGGTGAAAACAAGGGCCATACCACCAGGATGTGCCATGTTACCATCCAGAAGCAAAAGGAGATAGCCGAAGCTGCAGCACAACAAGCTCAGCCGAAGCAGGTCATGCATACTGCTTCGTACCATCCGCCTTACATCCCAGAATACGTAGGCAATCACCCTGCAGTTTCTGTTGCTTCGGCGAGTCAACCCCAAGCTTCCTGGTAACAGCCTCCGCCTCCACCACCGCTGCAACAAGGTCAACAGCCAGAAGGGGGCCAATATGCTCCACATCGAAGGGACTTCAGAGAACAATCCGAAGCTCGCACAGTCAATAGCACTGTGCCAGAGTCGAAGCACATCTATTGACAAATATCCTACCTTGACAGCAGTCTTTTCCATTCAGTTTTATTTTCTGTGTAATAAAGGACATTTTTTAGTTTTCATGTAATAGTTTCGTTGTTTGCCACAAGGAAAATGTATTTTCTCCACAGGAGTAAGTTTGCTGAAGCTTAAAGATTTGCGATAACAAGGAGGACCTTCGAATTATCAAAAATCCTTCGAAGCAACAAAAAGTCGTTCTAAGGAACGCAGAGTAAGTTTGCTGAAGTCACAAAAAGCCGTTCCAAAGGGAGCGCAGTGTAAGTTTTCTGCTCCAAAGTCGTTCCAAAGGGAATGCAGAGCTTACAGCAAAAAGTCAACGCTGATACCGCCTAAGTAAAAGGCGAAGCGCGAAAAGTCAACGCGAATACCGCCGAAAGTAAAAGACGAAGAAGCTCCAAAGTCGTTCCTAAGGGAATGCAGAGCTTACAGCGAAAAGTCAACGCTGATACCGCTGAAGTAAAAGGCGAAGAAGCTCCTAAGGGAGGCTTACAGCGAAAAGTCAGCGCTGATACAAAAAGATTGTGTGTTTTACGGGGATGTGTGTGTATCTTCGGAACAAATGTCATCTACATAACATAACATCATCACATCATTTTGCATAGCATAAGCATCATACATCATGTTGCATATGGCAAAAGAAGGGGACACAGTATCGACCTTCGGAAGAATGCTTTGAGAAAGTGAAAATCGTGCTAAGTTACAAGGGGATACAATATTGATCTTCGGAATATAGCTTCGGAGAATGTTTTCATGAAGCTTGGATATTCTTCATCAGAGCACTATGGACATTGTTGTGATGCATAAAAGTTTTTCTATCTTCACGAAGCATGAAAAGAAGGGAAGGTGTTTTTTCGCCGAAGGCTCAAAAACGGTACGTATGTAAAGTTTCATGCATCGTAAAGAATCGAATCATTAAAAGCAAATATATTACATTCAGGGTTACAAGATACCACACATATTATATTTCAAATATTTTTACAATAACACCTAGTCTTCCCTAAGTACTACTTCAGCAGCTTCGTTCAGAAGTTGATTGACAACTTGATCCATGATAGCTTCGGCCATCTTTTTAATTTCATCGTCATCTTTCGGGGGAGGACCCGGAGACGCTTTAGTAGGATCTGAGGGAGGACAGGATACAGCTACATTGCTATTACAAATTGCGAACGAAGTTTAAAATTAAAAATTACAACACAATAAAAACCACTAGTTAATACCTATTTGCCCTTCGGGCTCCACGCTCTTCTCAGCAGCCTCTGCTACTTTTCTAGCATCGTGGATGCCCTTTTCGCTTTTTTGGATAACTTCTCGGGCCATTTCTCGGCCACCATTGTCCCAGACATCGGTAAAAAATTTTCCTCCAACCATGCTAGCTTCGGCTGAAGGATCCTTTGTATCTTCGAAGGGCAAGGTAGCTTCGGATTGCGCTAAAATCTTTACATGCTCACAGCCTTTTTTCTCCAAAATGGTGGCAATTCCCCTGGCACCCGAAAAAGCACATATATCTCCGCGGCTATTTAAAATTTCTTCGAAGGCCTCAGCTTCGTGGCTAATCCATTCAATGGGGCCTTCGGGGTTGCCTCTCGTAAAGTTTTCCTCACTCGAAAATGCGCCAACGCTGGCGAAGCTAGTTTTCATTTTCTTAACACATTCAATAGATTTGTTATAGCATCTCTTCTTGGACGCACAAAGCTCTTCAACAGTTCCTTCTAAATGATTTGCCCATTGGTCGCTAAGTTCTCGCTTTGTTTCTTCAAGTATGCGTTCTTCTCTAGCTCTGGCTAGTTGTTTTCGAAGATCTTCAATTTCACGTTTCTGAACTTCAGCTTGACCTTTAAAAGTAGCTTCGTCTTCTTTTATTCTGCTTATCAATGAATGCAATATTTTGTCTTTTTCGAGACCTTCCTTCCGTAGTTCAATTACTTCGGAACGAAGATTGCTCAGGGCCATCACACATCCTTCATCTTCGGCATCTTTTTGGGCCCTGAGGGCATTGCTAAGTATAAGGCCCTGCAAAGAAGAATGTGTGTGTGTTAATAAATCTAAGCAAATGAAAATTTTTTGTTTTCAAGAAACAATGCGAAGGTCTCAAATTTTGTACCTTTAAACTATTATACGCCAAGTTGTCGGCCAACTCGTCTTTCGACAGCACCGAGAGTCCGTCTTCTAGTGTTGGGAATCCGAAGCTCTTGCTCATCTCCCGGCAGACAGAAATCTCCTTGCTGTCAGGGAGACAGTACAAGAAATCTTCTTCTCCACTGCCGTTGAATATCAATGCCCCCTTTGGATATTTTAGTTTTTGGGCATAAAACTGGGCCTCTTGCTTTTCTTTTTCAGACAACTTTTTCCCCGAAGCATGTCGAACAATATAATCAGGGACTTTGGGGGATGCTTCGGGGGCAGCAGCACTGATTTCTTCAACAAGAATTGGCTCTGTCATTTTTTCTTCCTCGGTTTCCAGGGATTTTACCTTCGTGGGCTCCGAAGGACCAGCTTCAGCTTCAGTTTCTTGCTCTGGAGCTTTAGTATCAAAAATCTCAGTTTTCGCTTCGGAGGTTTCAACAGTCTTCTTCGGAGTTGTGCTTGAGGACTTAATTGTTTCGAGAACATCTAGCACGTTGACCATTCTTTTTCTTTTCGGAGTCACCGCTGGCCCCTTTTTGATTTTTGTTGTGTCAACATTTGCTGAAGGACTTAAAACTTCTGATATTTTTGATCCCTCAGCTGATCCTTTTGTTTCTTCCATTTTTTCTGTTAATGGCGCTTCGACCATTTCTCTGGTTTCTGATAACGAAATCTTTGGTTCTTCCAATTCCATCTTTGTTGGCGCTTCGGCCATTTCTGCGACTTCTGGCAACAAGGTTGGTTTGGTTGGCTTTTCAGCTTCGATGGCCGAAGAAGTTTCTCCGGTGAACTCAGGCACCGAAGCTGGTTCAATATAGCGTGGCCGATGTGTGAGGAGGACCTTTATCCTCTTTCTTTTCGGTTCTGGCTCGCTAGGAGCAGTTGCAGCTTCTTCTTTCACAGAGGTTGTGTTTTTTCTTTTCTGCCCTCGAATGGGATAACGATAGTCAGGGTAGACGAACCCGATTGCATCAAACACCCGGTTCAGCCTTTTCTTTTTTCGGCCTCCAAAGGCTGCTGACAGTGCAGTATCTTCGGCTTTCGAATAAGCCCCAAGCAGTTCATCACTTAAATTTTCAATACTCTTTAACCAGTCATCATCTGGCTCAACGAATTTATCTCCGAACTTGAAAGTATACTTCAGCCTGATAAGTCCACCTTCGTCGGCCTCCTTTATGGTTTCTTGCGGCATTTCCCATTTCTCCGCGAGCGGCCATACTCTGAAGGCAATATGTTCTTGTACCAAATCTCTTGTTCCAATAAAAGAACAAATAACTCCGAAGGCTCTCCGGCATTCTTCGACAGCATCATTCATTTCAACCTTCGGCTTTCGCAGGCCGAAGCTTTGCCAAATAGGGCGCATAATTATACCTTTAATATCTTCCCGTACTGCCAGGTCATTTTTCACATAAAACCATTCTGTCATCCAGTCTCCGGGCCATCTCTTCCGAAAGGTTGGTACGGGACAGCTTGACCCAGACCGAGAAACGAAACTGTAGCAGCCAAAATTATTGTGATACTGTTCCTTACCCCAGGGTTTTGTCTCGTATGATAATTCGTGTATGTTGCAGAAACTTTTCGCATCAGGTTCCAGACCTTGGCTTCTCACGGCCCACACGAAGATATTCAGCCTTATAATTGCTTCGGGGGTAAGTTGATGAAGATAGATTTCAAATATTTTCAGTACTTCTACGACAAAGCTGCTCAGGGGAAACCGTAGTCCAGCTTTCAAAAAGCTTCGGAACACTACGACTTCATTTTCCTCAGGAGTCGGGCAAGTTTTCTCTCCTTCGTCAACCCTCACAATGGATAAATCCCGGAAGTATCTTCCCCTCATGTTGACAAGATGATTTTCTTTGATACCTGATCTGCCAAAAACTGAATGACTTGGTCGCCAGGGGTGATCTTCGGAGTCTTCACCACCACTATCCACGTCATAACTGTCGCTGTCATCAGTATCTTCAGACAAACCTTCTAAAATCTCTTTGGTGATTTTTTCTGTGTTGGTCTTCGACATTGCTATAAGAAACCCCAGGTTCTTCTCTTCAGAAAGACTCAGCTTCATCTCGGGAGCAGCCTTCTTATCTTCAGACATCTTCGGAACCACTAAAAAACTGTTTTCAACGCCGAAGCTTAAAAACTTAAAAAGCTAAGCAAATCTTGGTGCGCAAGAGCTAAAAATTGAGTGAGCGGGAGCAGATGGCAAGAGAGCGTACCAAATGAGTGCGGTATGATCTTATTTATACGCCCAGTGCGTTGAAAATTGAAAGACCCCGCTTGTCAGTGAATGTTGCTATTCTAGCAAAGGGAAGGTGTTTTTTCGGACCTTCGGCTTAAGGCCTTCGTCCATATCGCAATTTGAATTTATCACTAACAAATTAATATTGCGAGGGGCTACTGTTGGGGGCCTTCGGCATCCGAAGGTCCTCAAAAACATGATTTGACAATGTTTTCCAAGTGAATTATATGAACAGGTATCTTCGGACTCAGATTATGAACATGGAGTACGGTCAGGACGAAGCCTAAGCCAGACGAAGGGGGATTGAGATGAAGGACGGGCTGATTACCAAGCTGTACGAAGGATGGTGCACAGCCGAAGCTATGCGCAGGAAAGCTTCGTCGCGATAGCAGAAAGGGGAACCGACTTAAAGATGAAAAGACTACTTAGGCCTTAATAGATTCCCATAAGTCATTAGCAAATGTAATGGGCATGAATGTAATTTTACATGGGCTGCGTCCCACGCCTATAAATAGATGAACAGTACTCCCGTACTGTTCAGGCTGTCTTGGCATTTGCTTTTGCGTCATCCTTATACTTTTGCCTTCCTGCAATTCGAAGGTACACTTGTAATCTGAAATCATTTCTATCTTTCTATGATAATAAAATAGAAATGACGTTGTGATAATATTTAAATGTTTATATTACTTCTTATGTTACATATAAGTTCTTCATCATCGTTTATTGTGCTTACGAAGGTATGTTGTTTGTGGTCTTCGTCCGAAATACATTATATCCCGAAGGGAAATAATGTTTCGGAGGACGAAGGACTTTATCATTTAACACTCTTTATGTTGCCTTGTTCTTAATCCGAAGCATTTGAGAACAAGTCCCCAACAGATGGCTCGGCTGGCGCAAGAGACAGGGCCGCAAGGCACCAAGTCTCGCTGGGGAGGTGTAATGGCGAGGCGACGGGGCGGTGGTGATCGGCGGCGATCACGTCGTTAGCCCCGGTCACTGGCGCGAGGAAGGCTCTAACGGTCAGGGCCCGCTTGCCAGGGAGGGAGAGATTGCGAGGGAAGAGAGCGCTGGCTGACGGGTGGGGCCGAGGTGTCAGTGGCGGCGTGGGCACGCGGCAACGGGCCGCTTGGGCCGCGGGAGGGAGAGGGGGGGTGCACGCGAGGGAGAGGGAGGCGGCCTTGGCCGAAAGCGGCCTAGCCGAGGCGGGGGGTTTCTTTTCTTTTTCTATTTCTTATTTCTATTTTCTATTTCTATTTCTTTTATCTCCTTTTCTTTTGAACAAATAAATAGCTAAATAATCTTGGGTGCTAGAAAAAATAATAGTCTATGTGAGGTGCTTCTAACAATCAAATGTATGCATATGATGAGATGACCTAGGGGGGAAAATTTTGGGTGAGATAAAAAAAGAGGGGGGGGGGTTAGGAGATTAGGGTTCCAAACCTCGGGTTGAAATTTTGGGATGTTACAACCTTCCAAGTTGGTCTCCAACGGCTCCTAGCTGCCTTGGGGCTATAAAAGGGACCCCTAGGCACATGAAGGAGCACACCAAGCATTCTCTAAGTATTCTAAGGCATCCAGACTCTGCTCCCGCGCATTCGCTTCGTTGTGTTGGAGATTTGAGCTCCATTCGAGTCACGAACTCCCTGTGTTGTCATTTGAGCTTGAGTCTTCACTTGTGTGCGTGGTTGTGCTGCGTATTTGAGTCTTGTGTGTGTTGCTCTCCTAACCTTACTCTTGTGCCTTCTTTGTGATCTCTATTGTAAGGGCGAGAGGCTCCAACTTGTGGAGATTCCTTGCAAACGGGAGAAAGACTATAAGGAAGAAAGCCGTGGTATTCAAGTTGATCATTAGATCACTTGAAAGGGGTTGAGTGCAACCCTCGTCCATTGGGATGCCACAATGTGGAAGTAGGCAAGTGCTACTTGGCCGAACCACGGGATAAAAATCTCGTGTCTCGTGTGTTTTGCTTCTTGTGATCGTTTTGTTCACACGAACGTGTTTTATAGCCACTTGATTTAACTAACACTTTAATAATCAAGTCTGTGGCTATTTGGTGTTTGTTTTTATAGGATCACCTATTCACCCCCCTCTAGGTGCTCTCAATTGGTATCAGAGCCGTACTCTTCACTTAAGGGACTAACCACCCAAAGAGATGGATCCTAAGGGAAAGGGAATGGTGGTCAATGACAAGGAAAAGGACCCTCTTCAACGAGCCAAAAGATGACAAGCCCACTGACTCAGGATCGAGTCACAAGAAGAGGGATGGGAAGAAGAAGAGGCGCATCAAGAAGATCATTTACTACGACAACAATGCCTCCTCTTCTTCACCAAGAGACGACGATGACTCTTTAAGAAGAAAACAGTTAATCAAAACTATTCATTTGATTATTCTCGTATTCCGTTCAATTCAAATGCTCATTTGCTATCAATTCCACTTGGGAAACCTCCACACTTTGATGGAGAAGACTACTCTTTCTGGAGTCATGAAAGTTGCCTAGAGGGGGGTGAATAGGCAAGTTAAAACTTTTTCAACAAAATCTAGAAGCAAACTAGGTAAAACTGAATTGATCTCGAAACTCACCCAGTTAACTTTGAAAATGAGATGTTCTAAATGATCCACAGGGTTCAAAGTAGTAGATCTGAGAAGGGCACTTCTCAAAATCCACACACCAAAAAGATAGAAACAAATCTTTCACGGAATGGTGAGAGAACGAAGAACGTGAATAAGCACAATGAACAAGATCACAAGAGACACAAGATTTATCCCGAGGTTCGGTCACACCACCAAGGTGCCCTACTTCCTCGTTGAGGCACCCACAAAGAGCCGGGTCTCTTTCAACCCTAATCCTCCCTTTGCCGACCACAAAGGTCAAGCTCACACACTAATCTTTGCTCAAACGAGCGGGTAATACAAACTTTCTTGTGGTCTTCCACAAGATTTGGAGACTCGCAAGAGACACCTAGTCGTCTAGGAGCTAGAAGCTCCAAGAGTAATGAATCCACAAAGAACTCGATGTAGTACCAAAGCTCGAATGAAGAAGAGCAAGAGAGATTTGGAGATGAAGCACAAAACCGTAGCTCTCAAACTCACTCAAAGATTTCTCTCCAAAGATTTGAAATGGGAGAGGCAAGAGATGTGTGAGAGAGAGAGGGAGGTGTTTCTTGGGTTAGAAATGGAGTTCAAATCGTGCTCACTGCTGTGGGGTGAGAGGTAGGAGTGAGTATATATAGGTGGAGCTCAAAACTAGCCGTTTGGGCAGATTTTTCTGCCTGAGACCAGTTGAACCGCCCCCTAGGGCGGTTGAACCGCCCCTGGCAGGCCTAGCAGCCTGTCTGCCAGTCTAACTGGCAGACTGACCACAGACTGGTCAAAGTTGACTACACCGGTTGAACCGCCCAGGGGGGACGGTTGAACCGCCCCTGACAGCTCCTGGCGACCTGTTTGCCAGTCTGACTAGCAGACTGCAGATCAGAGGTCAGAGGGGTCAGAGACCAGCTGAACTGCCCCTCAGGACCAGTTCAACCGGTCTTGACCAGTGAGTTTAGGAGAGAAAACCCTAGCTCAACTGCCCGGAGGCAAGTTCAGCTGGTGTATGGTCAAAGAGGTTCACAGCTGAAGTTGAGTTCAGCTGAGGTTGAGAAAGCTCAACTCAGCTGAAGTCTAGCTCAGCTGAAAAGCTCAGCTGTAGCTGAAGAAGCTCAGCTCAGCTGAAGTTCAGCTCAGCTGAAGCTCAGCTCAGCTGCAGTTGAAGAAGTTCAGCTGCTTTTCAACAAGAACACTCTAGGTTTCTCAAACCTAACCATGGTCAACCATAGAATGTTAAAGAGATTTTTGCTTTTCAAAAATAGCTTTTGAATATAGAGGTTTGAGCTTTGGCAAACACCAACCTTCCTTTTGGATCCCCCTTTATAGTACGACGATTCCTATACTCAAGTTAAATAAAATTAATTAAGAAAACTCCTTGAGTCATTGGTGTCTCATGTGTGATTTCTCCATGGCATTGCTTCATAAGGATCACAAACATCTTTGTCTCACCTTTTGAAGCAAACTCAAATCAAATCCTGTGACTTGTACCATATCACCTTATATGAGTTCAAATCATGGCTTCAAGTCACCTTACTGATGCATCAACATGTTGTAACTCTTCATAGCTGATTAGTTCATCGACTTAGTGCAAGTACTCTCTTCTTCACCTTAGCCATGGTACCTCGGTCTACAAGCCGTCGCTTGGCCTTCACCTTCGCTTAGTTCCTCGAAGCCCTTTCCTTGCTATCTTCACCCTATCAAGCCATTCTTGAGTCACATCCTATTGAGCATCCATTGAGAGAATCATTTCTTCAATATTGTGAACCTTGCTTGAATGTCTTCTAGATATAACTGTTAAGATTAATCAAGCTTTAGTTTGATTCTCATAGAAGCATATATGGACTGATAGTAATATGGTCAAGCCAATTCACGATTCCTCATATCTTATTCACTTTGGCTTGACCAATCCTCTTAATCACTTCAACCTCTATTCTGATCATATGTGTGCAGTGATTTCTTAGGTCTTGCCCATATATTCAAACCAATATAGAGAGACCATATTATATCCATTTGCATTGTCTCACTGGATTTAACCTTGTGTTGAACCTTTGTTCACTGATCATTATACACTATTCAAGTATGTTCATCATACTGAATTTCCTGTTCAACACTTAGCAAACTTGTTAGACCTTTAAATGTGTTGTTATCCAAATCACCAAAACTCACAAAAGGGATGAATGCACTTTCAATCTCCCCCTTTTTGGTGATTGATGACAACACATTTAAAGCTTACATAAGATTTGATAAATAAGATTTTGAATTCTATGATATAGTTTCCTCGCCCTAAATATGTGCATTTCAGAAAATACCAATTTTGTACTCAAATACCAAAAGCACATATTTGGGTCAAAGTATGGAGACAACTTATATCATACTATTCATTGGGTGCAGTGTGTCATAAAATAAACTTGATGCTCATGACATAGAATGCACTTATCAAATCCCACATCTTATGTTTTACTTATGATTCTCCCCCTTTTGTCAATTATTTCTCCCCTTTTCAAAATTCTTCTAACACTTAGTTACATAGGACTAGAGGTAAGATTTAATGCACAATTTCTCCCCCTTTGTCATAAATCTCCAAAAAGGATACAAAGGGTAGAAATTATGATTAAGCAAGATGTGAACACACTATCATGAAAAAGATCCTTAGATGGCACAAAAGTAATGGATAAGTGTCATAAGTGATGTACCTTTGCGTTTTTACCTTTTCAAGGGGTTTCTAGACTTGTGTTGGATTTAGAATTCATTTGCAAGCTCTTGTTGGCATAATTGTGACATAGGTCCAAGATATCAAATGAATATTGTCATACTAATTGAAAGATAAATCTTGATACCTGGAGTCTAGATGTCACCTAGCATTTTCTTATCACAACAAGAGGTAACATGAAAATTGCACAAGTATGGATTATGCAACTAGTGATCATGTATGAAAAATATCAATTGAAAAACACCAATTGATACAATTTGATAGATAAGCAGATCACTAATAGCATATTACACTAAGTTCTCCTCAAGTTTTAGTGCACACATATATATGAATTCAATTGATATCCGTTGAAAGTACTTATTTGCAATTTAAAGTACCATTGGCATAAAAGGAGTATCAATTGAACATAATCATGCAACATAAGGAACATGTGCACTATTTAATCAATTAAGTTCTAGACAAGAGAATTTATAAGCTATGCAACTTCAGACATTTGCAATCCAAAAGGATGTGATACATATTTACCAATTTTAGATGACGTTGGAGTAGCATATACAAGAGAAACTCATTCTCTTATGAAATGTATAGAATATACATTTATTGGAGCAAAGAATCTTTGATACCCATCAAATTTTGCAGTGGAAGCGATTTTCTTTGCTTGAAGATTCCTTTCTAATTTGAGACTACACACATAGTAGACTTGAAAATGAAGTTAGTCTCAAAGATTCAAATTATAGACCATTCTCCCCCTAAATGTATGCATACAAGTGATGAATACTTGTTTAGCTTATGCACTTAGACTTGTGAGGCCCGGGGATTAAGTTCTACAATTTGAACCTTGGTACAAATAAAGTATGAAAACATGAAATTGCACCAATTGAAGGAATTACTCATAATCAAAAGGTATACTAATAGACATGATATGCAATATTTTAAGCCAAGATTCAAGTGCACCTTATGATGTGACTTAAGATATTGCATTTACATGCATACACTAACTTGTAAGAGCCTAGATACACAAATGTAATACAATAGTTAACAGAGTGACACACCTTTGTTCCATGCCACATGGTCTCCATTATAATCATAGATTTCCATCCTAGCTTTTGATAGGCTTGACATATCAAAGAGAAACTTATCCTCTTCAAACGATCAAGAGAAACTCATTTTCATTTCTATGAAATCATTCATCCTCATTTGATGTTCTCCAAGGTGTGAGACTATACAACATGAACTTGAAAGAAATCATTAATCTCACAAGATATAGGCTAAACTCTCCCTCAATTTGTGCATGCAAGAGTACACAAAGTACACTTATGCACATCAACAATACGAGGTTAAAGGAGATGTTTGCACTATATCTTGGTTGAACATAACATGCTTTACATAGATGATGAAAATTAAACCAATTGAAAGTTTAAGAATTGAAAGTATATCAATTGAAATCCTAAAGGTAAAGCATGCTAATACGAACATCAAACCTCATAATGAAGTATATTATATGATTATGTCACTACTTCTTCATTATTTGGTTTTCATGATAGTTCAACTTCCTTCTTGATTCACTGTGATTTCTTTTCTCTTTATGATTTCATCCAACCAAGCGATCTTGAACTTCATTCATCTTTGCTTGGTTCGATCATGCTTGATATGAGACCCATTGAAACTCAATGATTGAAAGAACCAAGACTCTTATATTTGTAGATTTTGAATCCATCTTGAAAGCACTTGGAAGGACCTTATTGAGACACTTAGAAAAGAGAGCATTAGAAACACAAGGGAGGGTTTCACAAATGATGATCCTTATATGTGCATGGCAAATGAATCATCATTATTGAAACCCAAAAGGATAGACTAAATTCCTTTAAATTAGTGCACACGTATAGTTGATGTCAAAGTTATATGCACTATTGAACATTTTATATTGCAAGGAATTTAACCTATTGTTGGGGGCCTTCGTCCTCCGAAGGTCCTCAAAAACATGATTTGACAATGTTTTCCAAGTGGATTATGTGAACAGGTATCTTCGGACTCAGAATTATGAACATAAAGCACGGTCAGGACGAAGCCTGAGCCAGACGAAGGACGAGCTGATTACCAAGTTCTACGAAGGACGGTGCACAGCCGAAGCTGTGTGCAGGGAAGCTTCGTCGCGATAGCGGAAAGGGGAACCGACTTAAAGATGAAAAGACTACGTGGGCCTCGACAGATTTCCATAAGCCGTTAACAAATGTAATGGACATGGATGTAATTTTACGTGGGCTGCGTCCCGCGTCTATAAATAGATGAACAGTACTCCCGTACTGTTCACGCTGACTCGGCATCTGCTTTTGCGTCACGCTTGTATTTTTTACCTTCTCTCAGGACCGAAGGTACATTTGTAATTTGAAATCATTTCTATTTTTCCATGTTAATAAAATAGAAATGATTCTATGATGGTGTTTATATTATATTTCATGCCCTATATGAATCCTTCGTCATTACTTGTTATGTTTACGAAGGTATGTCTCTTGTGACCTTCGTCCGAAATACATTACCTCCCGAAGGGACATAATGTTCCGAAGGACGAAGGACTTTAACACTTAACATTTTTTATGTTGCCTTGTTCTTAACTCTTAGCCTTTGAGAACAAGTCCCCAACAGATAGAAACATTAGTCTCACAACTCTAGTCATATAGAGAATTCCCTTTTGGTAGTGCTTTAAGAATTTGAATTTCTTACATAGCACTCTATTCATTTAAGAACATGGGATAATACTCTTTATGTCTAGGTCATGGAAATAATATGATGATTAACTTGAAATATGCCACAAGATACATACACACGATTTAAAGCATGTAGATTGTCACAAAATATGAACTTGCAATCTACCATATAATTAGATCCTTTCCAAAGCAAGGTAAATCTTTTAAGTTCATTCTCAAGTGCTTCATTTTTCCTATGTGGCTACAAAAGACACAAAGGAATATACCAATTAAAAGCAATGTGCACTTAAAAATTAATTGTTACCATCCTTTGGATATCACTTGGTTGTAGGCCTTTTGCTTGATTCCCACAAAGGTTAATCCTTATTCCCTACAACACAAGTTCTTGCTAGAGATGAATATGAAGTTAGTGATATAACAACTCAATTCATCTTTGGGTCAATCTTAAAGGATAAACAATGTAAGATTGATAGCTTGAGATAAGAATTGAGTTAAACCGCTCAAGCACCCCAAAGCTTCATGTCATCTCTGGGTACCTGCAAAACTTAATAAGTACACTTTGGTACCCATCTCATGATAGGTCCATCAAGGTTAGCCAATAAGGACTTAGGCACCCAAATAGCCTTGGTCTTAGAATATGGTGAACTCATCACCTTTCTAGCACAAGAGTCAAATTTGGGTCTCCTAAGCATATTTGAATGTGTTGACAAGTTAGGCTTAGGAGTTTTACCCATTGGACAAACCTTGAATAGATGACCTTTTTCACGGCAATTGTAGCAAATGCGATGCTTGTCCTTGCAATGCATTTGCCTTTTGCTTTCATCCTTTTTGATGGTCATCTTTCTTGATTGTGCAAGGTCTTGATTCTTCATGTGGGGGAATGAATCAATTTCATGGCCCTTCTCCTTGCATTCATAGCACCTCCTATCGCTTCTCTTTGATCTTTCTTTGTTGAAGCACATAGGTACATTGTTAGAGCAAATCATATGAGTATTAATTTTCTTACCATGTATTTTGCTCATGCCCTTCTTAGAAAGCTTGGTATTCTTTTGAAGGGGTTTTGTGCATGGTACGGTTGTCCCCTTCTCAAGCTTTTTCACCATATTATCACGGTTATCTTGAGAAGGTTGAGCATGACACTTTCCCTTCAAACGAGTTAAGCTCCTTCTTAGCATTCCAGCTTCTTCCTTTAGCTCTTTATTTTCTTGTGTGATAGAAATATCACTAATTCCTAAAATTTCTAGCTCAATGGAAGATTGGCTTTCTTGAGAGCAACATTTGTTAGCACATAATAATATAGTTTCTACTTGAGTACATGTGCATATGTGAGGTTGGTATGATTTCAAATTAGTTAACACAACCTCATGAGCCATTTCTAACATGATATGTGAATCCATTAATTTATTATGAGAGCACACAAGCATATCATGTTTTTTTGTAAAGCTAGATTCTCAATATTTAGCCTTTCTACCATGTTCTTGAACATAGCATTTTTATTTTCTAATTGAGCAATATATGATGAATGATTAATAGCTTTAATTTGCTCAATTGAAATGTCTTCATACCTTTGGACCAAATCATCATGAGAGCACTTTAGCTTCTCATGCTCTTTGGTCAACTTCTCCAAGTCTTTGATTTTTTCGATGAGGATATCTTCTTGCTTATGAAGCATTTCCTTTTGTTCTTCCGCTCTTTTCATGAGTTTGAGCAAGCTCATCCGGTTCTTCTTACTTAGTTGAGCGAAGAACTTTTGAAGATCATCCTCATCTTCACTATCACTTTCATGCTCCTCCTCATCCTCACTTTCGCTTTCACTGTCACTCTCATTAGCAACAAAGCACATATGAGAAGTGGATTTGAAAGACGAACCTTGTGAAGAGGTGGATTTGTCGTTTGGTCTCCATCGATCATTTTCTTCTTCTTCAATAATGTTCTTCGCCTCATCTTCCTTCATTTTGAGGAACATCCTTTCGGCGATTCTCATGGCAAGGTCCATTGCCCTAGGATCAACATCTGCACCAAAAGACGAAGTCGAGGCAACCTCAACTTTTTCAAGCTTAGAAGCACTTTCGTTTCTTAGTCCCCCCGACATGATCTTTCCTCACGCGGTTAAGCGTTAGAATGAGGATTAGGCTCTGATACCAATTGAAAGTTGCCTAGAGGGGGGGTGAATAGGCAAGTTAAAACTTTTTCAACAAAATCTAGAAGCAAACTAGGTAAAACTGAATTGATCTCGAAATTCACCCAGTTAACTTTGAAAATGAGATGTTCTAAATGATCCACAGGGTTCAAAGTAGTAGATCTGAGAAGGGCACTTCTCAAAATCCACACACCAAAAAGATAGAAACAAATCTTTCACGGAATGGTGAGAGAATGAAGAACGCGAATAAGCACAATGAACAAGATCACAAGAGACACAAGATTTATCCCGAGGTTCGGTCACACCACCAAGGTGCCCTACTTCCTCGTTGAGGCGCCCACAAAGAGCCGGGTCTCTTTCAACCCTAATCCTTCCTTTGCCGACCACAAAGGTCAAGCTCACACACTAATCTTTGCTCAAACGAGCGGGTAATACAAACTTTCTTGTGGTCTTCCACAAGATTTGGAGACTCACAAGAGACACCTAGTCGTCTAGGAGCTAGAAGCTCCAAGAGTAATGAATCCACCAAGAACTCGATGTAGTACCAAAGCTCGAATGAAGAAGAGCAAGTGAGATTTGGAGATGAAGCACAAAAACCGTAGCTCTCAAACTCACTCAAAGATTTCTCTCCAAAGATTTGAAATGGGAGAGGCAAGAGATGTGTGTGAGAGAGAGGGAGGTGTTTCTTGGGTTAGAAATGGAGTTCAAATCGTGCTCACTGCTGTGGGGTGAGAGGTAGGAGTGAGTATATATAGGTGGAGCTCAAAACTAGCTGTTTGGGCAGATTTTTCTGCCTGAGACCAGTTGAACCACCCCTTAGGGCGGTTGAACTGCCCCTGGCAGGCCTTGCAGCCTGTCTGCCAGTCTGACTGGCAGACTGACGCGCAGACTGACCGCAGACTGGTCAAAGTTGACCACACCGGTTGAACCGCCCAGGGGGGCGGTTGAACCGCCCCTGACAGCTCCTGGTGACCTGTTTGCCAGTCTGACTGGCAGACTGCAGATCAGAGGGGTCAGAGACCAGCTGAACTGCCCCTCAGGACCAGTTCAACCGGTCTTGACCAGTGAGTTTAGGAGAGAAAACCCCAGCTCAACTACTCGGAGGCAAGTTCAGCTGGTGTATGGTCAAAGAGGTTCACAGCTGAAGTTGAGTTCAGCTGAGGTTGAGAAAGCTCAACTCAGCTGAAGTCCAGCTTAGCTGAAAAACTCAGCTGCAGCTGAAGAAGCTTAGCTCAGCTGCAGTTGAAGAAGTTCAGGTGCTTTTCAACAAGAACACTCTAGGTTTCTCAAACCTAACCATGGTCAACCATAGAATGTTAAAGAGATTTTTGCTTTTCAAAAATAGCTTTTGAATATAGAGGTTTGAGCTTTGGCAAACACCAACCTTCCTTTTGGATCCCCCTTTATAGTACGACGATTCCTATACTCAAGTTAAATAAAATTAATTAAGAAAACTCCTTGAGTCATTGGTGTCTCATGTGTGATTTCTCCATGGCATTGCTTCATAAGGATCACAAACATCTTTGTCTCACCTTTTGAAGCAAACTCAAATCAAACCCTGTGACTTGTACCATATCACCTTATATGAGTTCAAATCATGGCTTCAAGTCACCTTACTGATGCATCAACATGTTGTAACTCTTCATAGCTGATTAGTTCATCGTCTTAGTGCAAGTACTCTCTTCTTCACCTTAGCCATGGTACCTCGGTCTACAAGCCGTCGCTTGGCCTTCACCTTCGCTTAGTTCCTCGAAGCCCTTTCCTTGCTATCTTCACCCTATCAAGCCATTCTTGAGTCACATCCTATTGAGCATCCATTGAGAGAATCATTTCTTCAATATTGTGAACCTTGCTTGAATGTCTTCTAGATATAACTGTTAAGATTAATCAAGCTTTAGTTTGATTCTCATAGAAGCATATATGGACTGATAGTAATATGGTCAAGCCAATTCACGATTCCTCATATCTTATTCACTTTGGCTTGACCAATCCTCTTAATCACTTCAACCTCTATTCTGATCATATGTGTGCAGTGATTTCTTAGGTCTTGCCCATATATTCAAACCAATATAGAGAGACCATATTATATCCATTTGCATTGTCTCACTAGATTTAACCTTGTGTTGAACCTTTGTTCACTGATCATTATACACTATTCAAGTATGTTCATCATACTGAATTTCCTGTTCAACACTTAGCAAACTTGTTAGACCTTTAAATGTGTTGTTATCCAAATCACCAAAACTCACAAAAGGGATGAATGCACTTTCAAGTCACAAAATGCATAGTCATTTATTTTCCATCCATCCTAGTATCTGGGAGATTGTTGAAAACGGAATGCATTTTGATAGTACTGACAATCCTGTTTTCATAAATGAGCAAATTCATAAAAATGCACAAGCTACTACTATGTTGTTAGCATCTCTTTGCAGGGACGAGTATAATAAAGTGAGTGGCTTGGACAATGCCAAACAAATCTAGGATACCCTCAAGATATCTCATGAGGGAAACGACGCCATTATGATCACAAAGATGGAGCTAGTGGAAGGTGAGCTGGGGAGGTTCGTGATGATCAGGGGAGAGGAGCCAACACAGACCTACAACAGGCTCAAGACCCTGGTCAACAAGATTCGAAGCTATGGAAGCACAAGATGGATGGATCATGATATCGTCCGACTCATGCTAAGATCATTTACTGTAATTGACCCCCATCTTGTCAATCTTATTCATGAAAACCCCAGGTACACCAAGATGACGCCCAAGGAGATACTCGGAAAATTCATGAGCGGGCGCATGATGGTAAAGGAGGCACGATACGTGGATGACGCCTTGAACGGTTCACTACCCATCTACGAGCCGCAGCCCGTTGCTCTCAAAGCAACGAGCAGCAAGGAGGTGCTACCAAGCAAGGTAGCTCAAGTGGAGGCTACCGGACTCAATGAAGATGAGATGGCGCTTATCATCAAGTGCTTCAAGACCGCACTCAAAGGACGCAAGGAGTACCCCAACAGGAATAAAGTAAAGGGAAAACGCTCCTGCTTCAAATGCGGTAAAACTGGTCACTTTATTGCATATTGTCTCGATAATGATAGTGACGAGGGACAAGAAAAGAGCGGGAAGAAGGAGAAAAAGAACTACAGGAAGGCAAAGGCCGAGGCGCACCTTGGAAATGAATGGGACTCGGACTGCTCCTCTTCCGACTCCGACGACGAAGGACTCACTGCCTCAGCCTTCAACAAATCCTCACTCTTCCCCCAACAAACGCCATACTTGTCTCATGGCTAAGGAGAAAAAGGTACGGATTCAGGACACTCCCAAGTACACTTCATCTAGTGATGAATCTTCGGATGATGAAGTGGATTACTCTAGTCTATTTAAAGGTTTAGATAGAGCCAAAGTAGAGAAAATTAATGAATTAATTGATGCTCTAAATGAAAAAGATAGACTACTAGAAAAGCAAGAGGACATATTGTATGAGGAACATGACAAATTTGTTAGTGTGCAAAAATCTCTTGCTTTAGAAACTAAGAGAAATGAAATGCTATCTTCTGAGTTATCTACTTGCCATGAATCTATCTCTAGTTTAAAGAGTTTAAATGATGAATTAAATGCTAAGCTAGAGGAAGTAAATAAAACTAGTTCATGTGTAGAGCATGTTAGTATTTGTAATAGATGTAAAGACTTTAATGTTGATGCATGTAATGAACATCTTATTTCTATTACTAAATTAATCGATGAGGTGACAAGTCTTAATGCTCAACTTAAGACTTGCAAAATTGAGTTTGATAAATTAAAATTTGCTAGGGATGCCTATACTATTGGTAGACACCCCTCAATTAAGGATGGACTTGGTTTTCGAAAGGAAGCCAAGAACTTAACAAGCCAAAAGACCTCTATTCTCAACAAGGAGAAAGGGAAGGCCCCTATGACTAGTAGTTCTCAAAGAAACCATGCTTTTGTTTATGATAGGAAAATTGCTAGTCGTTCTCATTATAATAAAAGTTATGTTCATGCTGCTTATAATGATTCACATGCTATGTTTGCATCTAGTTCTACTTTTGTTCATCATAGGCCTAAGAAAGATCATGTTGTGCCTAGGAAAATGTGCAATGGACCTTCTACCATTTACCATGCTTGTAATGATTCTTTTGTTCTTTCATGTAAGAATGCAAAAGTAGTTGCCAAGAAGTTGGGATCCAAATGCAAGGGAGATAAAACTTGCATATGGGTTCCAAGAACTATTGTGACTAACCTGGTAGGACCCAACAAGAGTTGGGTACCTAAAACCCAAGCTTAAATTGCCTTGCATGTTTATGCATCCGGGGGCTCAAGCTAGATTATCGACAGCAGATGCACAAACCACATGACGGGGAGAAGAAGATGTTCACCTCCTACGTCAAGAACAAGGATTCCCAGGATACAATCATATTTGGAGACGGGAATCAAGGCAAAGTCAAAGGTTTGGAAAAGATAGCCATCACAAGCGAGCACTCTATTTCAAATGTATTTTTAGTAGAGTCATTAGGATACAACCTCCTGTCTATAAGTCAATTGTGCCACATGGGTTACAATTATTTGTTTACAAATGTTGATGTATCTGTCTTTAGAAGGAGTGATGGTCCATTAGCATTTAAGGGTATATTAGACGGCAAGCTCTATTTAGTTGATTTTTCGAAAGAGAATGCTGATCTAGATGCATGCTTAATGGCTAAGACTAGTATGGGCTGGCTCTAGCATCACCGTCTAGCACATGGTGGGATGAAGAACCTTCATAAACTTCTAAAGGGAGAGCATGTGTTAGGACTAACTGATGTCTGCTTTGAAAAAGACAGACCTTGTGCAGCATGTCAGGCAGGGAAACAGGTGGGAAGCACTCATCACAGCAAGAATGTGATGACAACATCAAGACCACTGGAGCTTCTTCACATGGACCTCTTCGGACCCGTTGCTTACCTTAGCATCGAGGGAAGTAAGTATAGTCTTGTAATTGTTGATGATTTTTCCCGCTTCACTTGGGTGTTCTTTTTGTAGGATAAATCAGAAACCCGAGGGACCCTAAAGCGCTTTCTAAGGAGGGCTCAAAACGAATTTGAGCTAAAGATGAAAAAGATAAGGAGCGACAATGGGCCTGAGTTCAAAATTTTGCAAGTTGAGGAGTATCTTGAGGAGGAAGGCGTCAAGCACGAGTTCTCCGCTCCCTACACACCACAGCAAAACGGTGTAGTAGAGTTGAAGAATAGGACATTAATCGACATGGCGAGAACGATGCTTGGCGAGTTCAAGACACCCGAGCGGTTTTGGTCAGAAGCTGTGAATACAGCCTGTCACGCCATAAACCGGCTCTACCTACATCGCCTTCTCAAGAAGACCTCCTACAAACTCCTTACCGGTAACAAACCCAATGTCTCTTACTTTCATGTATTTGGGAGCAAATGTTACATTCTGGTGAAGAAAGGTAGACATTCTAAATTTGCTCCCAATGCAGTATAAGGGTTTTTACTAGGGTATGACTCAAATACAAAGGTGTATAGAGTCTTCAACAAATCTTTGGGTTTGGTTGAAGTCTCTAGCGACGTTGTATTTGATGAGACTAATGGCTCTCTAAGAGAGCATGTTGATCTTGATGACATAGATGAAGATGATGTTCCAACGGCCGCAATGCGCACAATGACGATCGGTGATGTGCGACCACAGGAACAATAGGAGCAAGATTAGCCATCTTCCTCCACAGTGGTGCATCCCCCAACTCAAGATGATGAACAGGTACCTCAAGAAGAAGGACATGATCAAGGGGGAGCACAAGAAGATCAAGTGATGGAGGAAGAAGCACCACGGGTCCCTCCAACTCAAGTCCGAGCAACGATCCAACGACATCACCCCATCGACTAGATTCTGGGTGACATCAGCAAGGGAGTAACTACTCGCTCAAGATTAGCTAACTTTTGTGAGCATTACTCATTTGTCTCTTCTATTGAGCCTTTCAGGGTAGAAGAGGCCTTGCAGGATCCGGATTGGGTGTTGGCCATGCAGGAAGAGCTCAACAACTTCAAGAGAAATAAAGTCTGGAGCCTAGTGCCACGTCCAAGGCAAAACGTTGTGGGAACCAAGTGGGTGTTCCGCAACAAGCAAGACGAGCACGGGGTGGTAACACGAAACAAGGCTCGACTTGTGGCAAAAGGTTATGCCCAAGTCGCAGATTTGGATTTCGAGGAGACTTTTGCTCCTGTGGCTAGGCTAGAGTCTATTCGAATATTATTTGCCTATGCCGCTCACCACTCTTTCAGGTTGTTTCAAATGGACGTAAAGAGCGCTTTCCTCAATGGGCCAATCAAGGAGGAGGTATACGTGGAACAACCCCCTGGCTTTGAGGATGACAGGTATCCCGACCACGTGTATAAGCTCTCTAAGGCGCTCTATGGACTTAAGCAAGCCCTAAGAGCATGGTATGAATGCCTTAGAGATTTCTTAATTGCTAATGCTTTCAAGGTTGGGAAAGCTTATCCAACTCTTTTTACAAAGACTTGTGATGGTGATCTCTTTGTGTGCCAAATTTATGTCGATGACATAATATTTGGTTCTACTAATCAAAAGTCTTGTGAGGAGTTTAGCAGGGTGATGACACAAAAGTTCGAGATGTCGATGATGGGCGAGTTTGAGAGCACCTAGAGGGGGGGGGTGAATAGGTGATCCTGTAAAATTCAACTCTAAATAGCCACAAAACTTGGTTATAGAAATGTTAGTGCGACTAAGTAGTTAAGAAGCGAGTTCTTGTGGGCAAGACAATCACAAAGATATCAACACAAGAGACACGCGATTTTATCTCGTGGTTCGGCCAAGTAACACTTGCCTACTTCCACGTTGTGGCGTCCTAATGGACGAGGGTTGCACTCAACCCCTTTCAAGTGATCCAATGATCAACTTGAATACCACGGCTTTTCTTTGCTTATCTCTTTTCCCATTTGCGAGGAATCTCGACAAGTTGGAGTCTCTCGCCCTAAGTAAGGTTGGGAAGCAACACACACAAATCCGCAGCAACACACACGCACACAAGCCAAGACTTGAGCTCAAAATGAAGCACAACGAATTCACAACTAGAACGGAGCTCAAATCACTAACACAATCGATCAAGTGCGCGGAGACGGAGTGTGGGAGACTTAGAATGCTTAGTGAATGCTTGGGTGACTCCTCCATGCGCCTAGGGGTCCCTTTTATAGCCCCAAGGCAGCTAGGAGCCGTTGGAGACCAACAAGGAAGGCCAAGATTGCCTTCTGTCGGGTGGCGCACTGGACAGTCACTGTAGCACGTCCGGTGCGGATCTCCTTCCTATTCTGGCGCAGACGATCGTTGCAGATTCGTGGCAGTTGGCGCACCAGACACTGTCCGCTGCACACCGGACAGTCCGGTGCCCCCTGTTGACCGTTGGCGCTGCCACGCGTCGCGTGAAGATTGCGCGGCCGACCGTTGGCGCAGTCGACCGTTGGCTCACCGGACAGTCCGGTGCACCACCAGACAGTCCGGTGAATTTTAGCCGTACGTCACTGATCTTCTTCCCGAGAGCGATGAGTTTGCCGCGGACGACTCACCGGACAGTCCAGTGCACCACCGGACAGTCCGGTGAATTTTAGCCATACGCCGTCGTCGAGTCTCGAGAGTGGCCTGATCACCGGAGGTCAGCCTGGCGCACCGGACACTGTCCGGTGCACCACCGGACAGTCCGGTGCACCCAGATCGAGCAGGACACAGCCAACTCATTTCTAATTCCTTTTCTCCTGTTTCTAGCACTTAGACAACATATGTCAGTACTCAAAACAATGTACTAAGTCTAGAAACGTACCTTGTTACATGATTTGCACTTCTTGCTTGTTTGGGACATAATCAACTCGCTTAATATGTGTTGGACACTTAATCACCAAAACATTATAGAAATGGCCCAAGGGCACATTTCCCTTTCAATCTCCCCCTTTTTGGTGATTTATGCCAACACATCAAAAAGCAACACAAACGAGTGCAACATCGATGCAAAATTGTTTTGACTCTAATTTGGCATATTTGGATCATTCTTTGCCACCACTTGGTTTGTTTTTGCAAATCGAATTCATTTTCCTATCTCTAAGTCAAACACACTTGTTTAGGCACCTCCAATGGAAAAATTGATCGAGTGCCAAAAAAACTCCCCTTTTTCCATAATAAAAAATTCTCCCCCATAAGAGACAGAATTGCGCAATACGAGTATTTTGACAAATCAAAAAGTTCTAACTCTATTGTTTTCAAAATACTCAAGTGGTAGCTGATCCATTTGCTTTGGCCTTAATTTCTCCCCCTTTGGCATTAAGCACCAAAACGGGATCATTATTGGCCCTTTAACCCCATTGCCTCACCAAAAAGTGTTAATTAAGAGCAAAAGGCAATAAGAGCATAGAAATGAACTTGGAATTAAGTACACTAATACGGAAGTGCAGTGGAAGTCTTTGCATGGTCCAAGTTCACCTTTCCCTTTCAATGCACCTTTGAGACTACATCAAGTAACTCAAACACAAGGATTAGTCTCAAAGGGTCAAGTTGTAGCACTTCTCCCCCTAAATATGTGCATCATTCACACATGGACTTGTGAGGTCCGTGGATCCCTTGCACAACTTGGAGCACCATAAATAAGCAACAAATTGCATAAGTAACACGATCAAAGGCATAAAACACATGTATGCTATAGATCAATCCAAGTTACACGAATCTAAGACATTTAGCTCACTACGCAGCTGAAAGTTCCCTTTGCCCGGGAACAGGATCTGGATGTCGCCTAGAGGGGGGTGAATAGGCGAATAAAAATTATCACTTTAAAACTTTAGTTCTTACTCTACTCGAAGACTAGATCGCAGTGGAATGAAAGACCCTTCGAGTAGGTTGCAGCGGAATAGAAGATCCTGTCTCAAAATGTTCTGCACTTCAAATATAACTTGTACCACAGATAAGTGTTGAAGTGCAGATATAAAAAGTGAGTAAGACAGAGAGTCAGCACACAATACAGAGCAAAGCACACAAACACAAGGATTTATCCCGAGGTTCGGCCAAGCCTGAAATGCTTGCCTAGTCCTCGTTGGAGTTAGCCAAACCTGGGCTTGGAGTCTGTTTCAACTCCTTCCTCCGTTTGCTCAGATCTGTCAGTATGACAGATAGAGCCTTCCACTATGTTGAGTTGGGTTACAACAAAGCCGCAACTGCTTACAATCTTCTTCAGCACTCCAGCAGAGTAACGATATGCTCAAGACCTTGCTCTAGCTCTTAGCAGCACTTCTCCACTCTCTCAAGGCTTATAGCTTTGCCTCTACACAAACTAGAGAGATATACACGAGAGGGAGAGAGAGAATTGATTCGAGTGATGTCTACACTTGTTGGCTGCACTTATTTTTGTTGGAGGCGCCTAGGGGTACCTTTTATAGACCCAAGGGGCCTAGGAGCCGTTGGAATCCATTTTGGAAAGCAATACTTGCTTTCTATCGGGTGGCGCAGCGGACAGTCCGGTGCACCACCGGATAGGTCCTATAGCTTGTTCGGTGCATAATCTCCTTCCAAATCGGGCTCAGCTGACCGTTGGAGCAACGGTCGTCTTGGCTCACCGGACATTGTCCGGTGCACACCGGACAGTCCGGTGCGCCAACTGACCGTTGGCTCGGGCCACGTGTCGCCCGCTGATTACGCTGCCGACCATTGACGCAGTCGACCATTGACTCACCGGACAGTCCGGTGCACCATCGAACAGTCCGGTGAATTATAGTCGTACGTCGCCAAACTTCTCCCGAGAGCGGCCTGTTCACCGGAGTTCAGTCTGGCGCACCGGACACTGTCCGGTGCACCACCAGACAGTCCGGTGTGCTAGACTGAGCTGAGTCTTGGCTGTACACAGCCAAGCCTTTTGCATCTCTTTTCTTTTCTTCTTTTCTCTGTTTCTAGCACTTAGATAAATATATTAGTACACAAAAACCAATGTACTAAGTCTAGAAACATACCTTCTCTTGATTTTCACTTCTTCAGCATTTGGCATGATTGAGATTGATGTTGGACTCATAAATCATCAAGTCAGCTTGACTTGATCTAGATTGACATTTCTTAGCTCCAACATCCTACAAAGGTCACATAGAATATCTCCAAACATAGGAACAACCCAAACTAAAGGTCAAAGTGCACTTAGCTCTTTTGGGCTGCTTCCAGTTCTGATTTTGACATTGGTTCTCCTTCCAGTGACCTTGTTTACTTCTTGAGCTAGATCTTGAGCCTTATGACTTACACCACATAATTGTGGATGTTACCTCATTGGTTGTAAGTCATGTCCTTATGTAGTGTTCCTTGATGCACCATAACTCTCAACAAGATCAACCTTGAATTTGCAAGTCTTCTTCTTCACCCCTGGCTTTGGGTTCCTGGTCTCCTTGACTTTCTCCCGTGCACTCGGTACCTCGAAGCTCTTCTTGCTTCCATCCTTGGCTTGATCGGTTGTTTCTAAGTTATGCACATCAAGTCTCACTTAAGCAATGTCCATCCTTCTTGTGATGTCCATTATCTATTCAGTCTTTGGACCATCACACTTGTTCACTTGTGTTGAACCATATTAGCTTTACATAAAGCACCTGTTCAACACTTAGCACACTTGTTAGTCCTTTAATTGGGTTGTCATCCAAACACCAAAACCCACAATAGAGCTTTCAAACTCCCCCTTTTTGGTGATTGATGGCAACACAATTAAAGCTTACATAAGAGTGAAATTTAAAGCACAAATTTTGAATTCTAAGTTTATAGAATGCTCCCCCTAAATATGTGCTTACATCAAAATCTTAATTTTTGGCCTTATATGCCAAATTGCACATACTTAGGCTAATTCGAAGCATTACTACACCTTAGCACCTGTGGGATGCATTGAGTCACTAATTAAACCGTGATGCGTATGACACACAAATGCACAGAATCAGAGTTAAACACCAATTGAATAGATACAGAAATATCAACCTACCACTATTCACCACTAAGATACCAAATTAAAACAATTTTAAAACACCAGAACCACATGAATATCAATTACAGAATAGATGTCAATTGATTCATGTCAACGGAAGCACTACTTTTGCATCATCACCATATAATACAACACATATAATACAACAAGAAGCATATGATAAGAATTATCAATAACACAAACTAATACATCCTTCCTTAAGATCAAAGGAACTCAAACTAACAAACTAACACGTCCTTCCTTAAGATCAAAGGAACTCAAACTAACACATCCTTCATTAAGATCAAAGGAACTCAAGGAAACCTAAGCACAACATATTCCTTCCTTAAGATCAAAGGAACTCAAGGAAACCTAAGCTTTAATGCATAAAATTCTCCCCCTTTGACATCAAGCACCAAAACCACATTCAAGCAAGAGCATAAGATGATGTCAAGGGACAACAGATTATTAAGCAGGTAAAATACAACACACAAACATTGCTCCCCCTTACACAGTAGACATATGCAACCCAAGTATTGGAGGAAAATTGAGGTACAAATACGCAAAATATCAACACTTCCTTTTGTATCTTACCCTGTTGTGGTGTACTTTCCATCTTGAAGGTTTAATCTCTCGGGAGCTTCTCCACACTTGTGCCTGATCCTTTATCCTAACTTTTTCTTGTTGCTAAGACACCAAGCTTAGAGCAAGTTATAGTATTGTGGCACAAGATGAAGCTTCTATTCTAGTGATTACCAAAAGATATCAATTGAAGCAAACTACCACGACTACCAATTGAAAAATCATTTTTGTCATAGCTCCATGATATTTAAAGATAAGCATCTAGTGTCACCAAATATTATGAGCAATCTAAAAATATGCAATTACTCATAACTTAAGATACCAAATACTTGACTTACGGAGGTACCCAAGTCCTGATTGCTCCATTTCTTTCTCATCTTCCCTTTTCCACCTTGAGACTATACAAGATCACTCAAGAAACAATTAGTCTTAAAAGACACAAGTTATGTGTGCTCCCCCTAAAGTTGTGCATCAAGTATTTGAATGACTTGCACTTTGCACATTCTAGCTTCCTCAGAACTAGAGGGGATCACAACATATCTTGGTCAAGGCATACTCTATCAATTTCATCACAAAGGGATACCAATTGGATAGATGACATAATACAACTTATGACCAGTGAAAACAATGCATGCCTCAAGATATATAACATTTTACGAGCAACCTAGGCATGCTTCACACATGATGATTATTGCAACACATACACCAATTGAAAGATGACAAGATCATGCATATAAATCACAATATCTAATTATACCAAGATTAAGAAGTACTTCATTTTAAGTGCACCAAAGGAAACAACATTTTAGGGCATAAGGTGCCTATGCCAAGATACTACCACTTGAAAGGCAAGAACATAGCTATGATCACAATCAACGGAACTTCAAGATTTTCAATGAAATTGCACAGTTCCATTCTCCATACCTTTGCCTTTTCCTGAATTGCCATGAGAGCACCAGTTGTCACCAATTGAGTGCTCCTTTTGCTCATGCATCTCATAACTCAAGAAGGTGCATCAGTGGCACAACATGGATTTGGTATACACACGGTATTACAATAGGGTAATTATGTAAACATGGACTAAACAAGATGTCATGCTTGCACATAGATTAATCATTAAAAACCATATAGCATGACTTACAAAAGATACAGGTTTATCCATGAACACAAAAAGAGTCAATCTTGGTGAATATATCAAATGAAAAACTACCCATTTAATGATTCAAAAGAAATAACATATAGAACACACAATCATGATTAAGCAAGCATCATTATGAACCATTGATAACACAGGCAATCTCAAAAGCATAACTACTCCAAGGACAGGTAGCACAACGATCAAACTTAAGAGCAATACTGATTTGCAACAATGTACTTAAGATAAACGGGTACCGTCCTTTGGAGAGCAAGTTGCATTTCTCATCAAGGTCCTTTGCTTGATTCACCAATAATGATTAAAGACCTCTACAACTTATTTTACTCAAGATGAACATGGGATTAGTATTGCACAATAATTCAACCTTGGGTCAATAAATAGACAATTTAAGCATAGAGTTTGAATTAACCATTTTAAGCTCTCCCAGGGTCTCCAGTCCATCTCGAGGCACCTGCATGGTCTAGTTGGCACAGTTTGGTACCCATCTCGGGATGGGTCCATGATGTTCAACTAAAAGTGCCTTTGGTACCCAAATAGCCTTTGTGCTAGTTCTAGGTGATCTCATTATTGATCTAGCACAAGTGTATGATTTGGGTCTCCTAAGCGAATAAGATTGAGACAAATTTACTTGCTTAGGAACCTTACCTTTTTTACATACCTCAGGTGGATGACCATGCTCACCACACATGTAGCAGAAACGTCGCTCAACCCGACATGACGCTTGCTGTTTATCATTTTCCTTGGTGAGGGTCATCTTGGAGGGTGCACATCCTTGATTCTTTATGACCGGACATGAGGTGATCATGTGGTCCTTTTCATTGCATCCAAAACATCTTCTTATCCCTTCGACCTTGTCTTTGTATGGACAAGAAGCAATGAGGTGACCTAATCTCTTGCACTTGAAGCACCTCCTTTTTCCTCTTCTCTTTTTGCTTTTGGATGACATAGAGAGATTATTTGTGCAAATAACATGACTAATTGAATCATTACCTTTTTCTTGTCTCATGTTGATTGCTTCACTTATTGCTTTAGGAACATCTTTCTCAAGGAGTTTGACCCTTGCTGCGGTTTCTCCTTCCTCAAGCTTCTTCACCACGTGTTCGTAAATATCTTGAGGAAGTCAAGCAAGGCGTCTTCTCCTTAATTGTCTTTGTTTCTTGTTCCCAAGCAATTTCCTTTTTGACCCTACAACTTGTTGCTCATTCAAACATTCGCTTCCTTTTGAGCGACAGGGGTTAGCACATGGTGATATATTATCCAAATGTGCACTTGTGCAAGAATGAGGTTCACATGAATTTAAGTTTGTAATTATAGCCTCATGAGCAACATCAAGCATGATATGGTCATCAACTAGTTTACTATGAGGATATTACAACATATCATACTTTTCATCTAGAGCAAGTTTTTCTAAATTTATCATTTCTACTTGACTCCTAAGCATAGAATTTTCAGTTTTAAGTTGAGCAACACAAGATAAAGCATCATCATTATTTTTTGCTCAATTAAAACTGAATCATACCGTTGGACCAAATCATCATGAGAGCACTTTAGCTCCTCATGTTCTTTGGTCATCTTCTCCAGGCTATCATTGGTTTTGATGAGGGTCTCCTCTAGCCTGAGAAGCGTCTCGCCTTGTTCCTTGTTCCTTCTCAACAGCTTAATCAAGAGCGCTTTGTCTTCTTTGTTGAGATGGGTGTAGAAACGACGAATCTCCTCTTCTTTCACATCATCGGTCTCATTTTCCCTGTCATAATTATCAGTGGGAGCAAAACAGGAAAATGTACCTTGTGGTGATGAGGACTCATCCACGCTATCATCCTCATATTCCTCCTCATCATCGCTTTCTCCACCATCATTGTTAGCAATAAGGCATTTATTACTAGTAGAAGACAAACCTGCCGATGAGGAGGATTCATTGTTTGGTAGCCATCGTTTTTCTTCTCCCTATGAAAGGTTAGTATCACAAGCAATATAGGGAGTTGAAGCAGTACAATTTGACTCAGAATATTTTATTCTAATTCTATTCCATAAATCATGAGCATCAACAAATAAATCACTATCACTACTCATGATGGCAAAATAGGCACCTCTAGAAAGAGAATCAACTAAGATGTTGCAAGCATGGTGATTGAGAGAACATTTGTTGAATTAAATGATTGCAAACCCTCTACATCTATCGTTGAGCATGTTTCTATTTGCACTAGATGTAGAGATGTTAATGTAGATGCTATTCATGATCACCTTGCTATGATTAAACAACAAAATGATCATATAGCTAAATTAGATGCTAAAATTGCTGAGCATGAATTAGAGAATGAAAAATTTAAATTTGCTCGTAGCATGCTTTATAGTGGGAGACACCCTGGCATTAATGATGGCATTGGCTTCCAACAGGGGGACAATGTCAAGCTTAATGCCCCTCCTAAAAAATTATCTAACTTTGTTAAGGGCAAAGCTCCCATGGGTTAGGATAACGAGGGTTACATTTTATACCCTGCCGGTTATCCTAAACACAAAATTAGGAGAATTCATTCTAGGAAGTCTCACTCTTGACCTCATCATGCTTTTATGCATAAGAGTGAGGCATCTAGTTCTAGGCAATCCACTCATGCTAAATTGCCTAAGAAGAAAACTCCTATTGCATCAAGTGACCATAACATTTCATTCAAGACTTTTGATGCTTCTTATGTGCTTACTAACAAATCAGGCAAGGTAGTTGCCAAATATGTTGGGGGCAAACACAAGGGGTCAAAGACCTGTGTTTGGGTACCCAAAGTTCTTGTATCTAATGTCAAAGGACCCAAAACTGTTTGGGTACCTAAAATCAAGAACTAAATTTGATTTGTAGGTTTATGCATCCGGGGGCTCAAGTTGGATCATCGACAGCGGGTGCACAAACCACATGACTGGGGAGAAAAGAATGTTCTCCTCATACGAGAAAAACCAAGATCCCCAACGAGCTATCACATTCGGGGGATGGAAATCAAGGTTTGGTCAAAGGATTGGGTAAAATTGCTATATCACCTGACCATTCTATTTCCAATGTTTTTCTTGTAGATTCTTTAGACTATAACTTGCTTTCAGTTTCACAATTATGTAAAATGGGTTACAACTGTCTTTTTACGGATGTAGGTGTTACTGTCTTTAGAAGAAGTGATGATTCAGTAGCCTTTAAGGGAGTGTTAGAGGGTCAGCTATACTTAGTTGATTTCAATAGAGCTGAACTCGACACTTGCTTAATTGCTAAGACTAACATGGGTTGGCTCTAGCATCGCCGACTAGCCCACGTTGGAATAAAGAATCTTCATAAGCTTCTAAAAGGAGAACACATTTTGGGACTAACAAATGTTCATTTTGAGAAAGACAGGATTTGTAGCGCATGCCAAGCAGGGAAGCAAGTTGGTGTTCACCATCCACACAAGAACATCATGACTACTGACAGGCCACTCGAGCTACTCCACATGGATTTATTCGGCCCGATAGCTTACATAAGCATCGGCGGGAGTAAGTACTGCCTAGTTATTGTGGATGATTATTCTCGCTTCACTTGGGTATTCTTTTTGTAGGAAAAATCTCAAACCCAAGAGACTTTGAAAGGATTCTTGAGACGGGCTCAAAATGAGTTCGGCTTGAGGATCAAGAAAATAAGAAGCGACAACGGAACAGAGTTCAAGAACTCTCAAATTGAAGGCTTTCTTGAGGAAGAGGGCATCAAGCATGAGTTCTCTTCTCCCTACACGCCACAACAAAATGGTGTAGTGGAGAGGAAGAATAGAACTCTATTGGACATGGAAAGGACCATGCTTGATGAGTACAAGACTTTGGATCGGTTTTGGGCCGAGGCGGTCAACACCGCTTGCTACACCATCAACCGATTATATCTACACCGAATCCTCAAGAAGACATCTTATGAACTCCTCACGGTAAAAAGCCCAATGTTTCATATTTTAGAGTCTTTGGTAGCAAATGCTTTATTCTTGTTAAAAGAGGTAGAAAATCTAAATTTGCTCCTAAGGCTGTAGAAGGCTTTTTACTTGGTTATGACTCAAACATAAGGGCATATAGAGTCTTTAACAAGTCCACTGGACTAGTTGAAGTCTCATGTGACATTGTGTTAGATGAGACTAACGGCTCTCAAGTAGAGCAAGTTGATCTTGATGAGTTAGATGATGAAGAGGCTCCGTGCATCACGCTAAGGAACATGTCTATTGGGGATGTGTGTCCTAAGGAATTCGAAGAACCTCCACAAGCACAAGATCAACCATCTTCCTCCACGCAAGCATCTCCACCAACTCAAAATGAGGATGAAGCTCAAGATGATGAAGGTGATGATCAAGAAGATGAGCCACCTCAAGAGGAGGACATTGATCAAGGGGGAGATGCTCATGATTAAGACAAGGAAGATGAACAAGATCCAAGGCCGCCACACCTAAGAGTCCACCAAGCAATTCAACGAGGTCACCCCGTGAACACCATCCTCGGCGATATTCATAAGGGGGTAACCACTCGATCTCGTGTTGCTCATTTTTGTGAACATTACTCCTTTGTTTCCTCTATTGAGCCACACAGGGTAGAGGAAGCACTTCAAAATTTGGATTGGGTGCTGGCGATGCAAGAGGATCTCAACAACTTCACGAGGAATGAGGTATGGCATTTAATTCCACGTCCTAACCAAAATGTTGTAGGAGCCAAGTGGGTTTTCCGCAACAAACAAGATGAGCATGGTGTGGTGATAAGGAACAAGGCACGACTTGTGGCCAAAGTGTGGTAGAACCTCCCAAGTTATCGGGCCCACATGCACCTGTCCTTGTCTCAAAGACCTCAGACTGCTATGCAGGTGCACCAGATAACTCAACAGGATCTGTCCGAGTGCCCCAAGGACCTCGGATAAACCACTTACAACCAGAACCGCGGGATTAAGTGAACACAAATCACACACCAACAATTTTGCATCGGAAATCTTATTACCAAATTTTACATGTTACATCAAGTTATACAATGTACATGATCAGAGTGATTACAAAAGTGATTCAAAGAAATAACTTTGAATTGTTATAAATTGTTTATAAGTTTGAAATATATGCTAGCTTAAGTGACCATCCTCAATAAGAAGATAAAGACGGGTATACTTATATAAGAAGGCCGAGCCCATCGGCACTTAACACCATCAACAGCAGCACAAAACTATAACCTGAAAAACAATAGGGAATAAAACCTAGAGTATGGAATTACTCAGCAAGACTTACCCGACTAAAGAAAAGACTCTCAAGGATATGCTGGATTTGGGAATCAAGGAGAGGCTTTAGCAAGAATCAACTTAGATACCTTTGCAGAAATAGCTTACTAAATTGAGTCCTTACTTTCAATATTTTAACGCCAGATTAAATATTAATAGACTATGTTTGCATCTGGTCTAATTTTACCATCTCATCAATACAACATCATTTTTATTCATGAGGTTCACATCCTGACTTAGGTTGCAGGTCAGTGATCAAGTCTCCACTCTCCGGGGATATAATGGCGATCCGAATCGATTTACTCAGCTGAGGATCTCTAACCACACGACATATGTAGCACTTAACCCTTGCATATGTCAACTCGCCACCGGGGTTCTTAAGACCATATCAGGTTCACGTCAACCGAGAGCACAGATACACCACCGTCCAGCCTCTTGCCACGGAAGGTACACGCTACTCTTGCCATCGCTCCATGCCCATTGCGTGTTATCTTATTCTGGTATTAGTCTGCCCGAGGCAAAGCTTACCCTGTCCCATTCCAGGGCATGTGGCCAGTTAAGATAGTCCTTGATCTAGCAGGCCTACATACGCATCCAATCCTTAATTGACCCGGGCGAAGCATCACCTGTTCCTAGCCCAAGTCGCGAGTTAAATACTTCCATCCTTAGGATTATTTTGTGTTCCTTAGGATGAAGAGAGCATCACAGGGAACTTTGCAGTAAGATCCCACCATTGCTCCAAATGAAAATATTCTTGCAGGTAGAAGCCATCCTTTCTCGAGCTAGGCTAAGGACAACCTCTATCCACAAGATCTAAGCAGGGCTAAGCATTTTTGTAAATCATGTTTGGATACTTCAACAGAAGTATCTATAAAGGTGTGGATATCAAGGAAGGTAATGCATCAAAAGGTTCCAAGCAACTCCTATAAACTGAATGCACATTTCACTAGACTTAAAGTGTGCAGAAATAATTTAAAACACAAGGAAGGGGTTGCATGCATCGGGGCTTGCCTGAGTAACACTAGGTTAGTGTTGTTAGACGATGTTCGCTTGACGAGCAGCCTTTGTCTTGGTACTTGATCGGGTTATCCATCTGCATCATCCTACGGGTTAGCCCGCGCTTGGGGTCGACTTGGCTTGTCTTCCGCATCGCGCGATTAATAAGCGTACCTAAATGATTTGCATAATGCATATGAACGGAAATATTATAAACCTAAATAGTGCTACGCGATAGCGAATTTAAACACCTAGCGGCGAGGCGTTGTACAAGTTTATACGATAATACTGGTTGTCGACCTACGACTAAGCACAATAATTACACTTCTTGAACTTATCACAAACATCACAAACAACAAACTATACACATTAAATATAATTAGCCTACACAACTCACCAGCTAATTAATTAAATACTAACCTTATCCCTTGCTTTATAAATTATACTACATCGCTTATAAAGAACTATTTTAATTTTATTTCACTCCTCACATATTTTACATGTCAACAATTAATCAAACATTTCTTTATGTCATTTATTTAGTGCAATTGACAATGACAAAATTCATCAGATAGCTATATGAAATACTAAATCTATCCTTTACGTCGCCACCTCGCTTAGATATCCCTAAATTAATCTACCTTTCGCATTACTAAACCCATCGTACTTCACTTATTTTTAACACTACCACAACGCACCTGAGCTAAATACGAGGATTATTACGACTAATAATTCTAGTTAATCCAATCATCAGATAAACGTACAAAAATTATAAATCGGCTCACCAGCATCAAACGCGACCCAATACTCGTACGAATGCTGATAAATCCTGGCTCGAGCTTGTCGTCGAACATCTGACGGTGTTGTGTGACTTCGCTTCTTTCTCCATCAAATAAACTTTGGATTTTCCTCCAAACTGCATCATAAGCACAGCAAGTAGAAAGGTCGACCACGTGGCTCGCAGCAGTGCTATGAGGCGAATTCCCATGACAAAGACTTGGCGAGCTGGCGCAGGGGAGGATCGAGATGCTATGGGGTGGGTTCAGCGAATCATATGGCAAGCTGAGAGCAGCGTCCGACGACCCGACAGCTTGCACGACAACGGGAGTGAACAACCGATGGCGAGGTCTCTACCGCCAGTCTGCTAGGGACTTAGGTGTCGTTGCCGGCTAACCAGCAAGCCAACAGGCCACAAGGCACACCAATCGGGTAGGGTCTGAGGCGTGAGGTAGTTCGAGCAGGCAGGACGACGGGCACGAGCTGCGACAGGAAGGGCGCGGCTACATAGCTGAGCGAGCGCGACCGTCGTCGTCGGTGAGCTCCCAACCGGTGTGCACGCGATGATGAGTAGCTGGGCTGGTGGCGGCTTGCGTATCCTAGAGCCGAGCACCTAGCGAACGTTGTGGGACTTCGCTTGCTTCATCGACACACACAAATCGCTCCACACAGGAGGCAGTAGTAAGGTAATGACGAGATGAACAAAGCTATGCAGGTTCCAAGGCGTTGAGCGCTGCGGGGAGAAAAACAGAACACGACCATGGGCGACTACCACGGTCGAGAGCTAAGGGACACGACCAGGCGAGCACCAAAGACGAGCAAGGGACCGCGGAAGAGGGAGCAGCGGCGCTCGCCAGCGAGCCGGAGCACGGAAGTCGCGGCCATGGCTGGAGAGGGACTCGGCTGGGAGAAGACGCGCAGGAACAGTGCGCGCATGCAAGGAGAATACAGAGGGAGCAGGGGCAGAGGGACGCGACAGAGGGGATTCAGGTGGGGTCGATGGCGCGGCTCCCATGGCCGAGCAGGGAGGAGCGCGACGTTGGAGAAGCTGGGAAGGAGCCGGAGTGCTCGGGCGCGCCATGGAGGGTCCTCGACGCTCCAAGCAGGGCGAGCAGCGGCGTGGTACAGAGAGCGAGTAGGGCGCTGAGTAGGAAACGGGAGGAGCTAGGAGTTAGGCGCCATGGGGGGAGGAAGCTTGGCAGAGAGCTCCATGGCGAGCTGGAGCAAAGCTGAGATTCGAGCAGGACACGGCAGGGAGCTGGGGCTGGAAATCCGAGCCACGGCAGAGGACTAGTGAAAGGGAAATGTGCCCTTGGGCCATTTCTAAGTATTTTGGTGATTGAGTGCCAACACAAGTGCTTTTGTGTTAATCTATGCAAAATGGTGGACAAATTGCAAATCATGTCAAAAGGTATGTTTCTAGACTTAGTACATTGTTTAATGGACTAATGTATTGTGTCTAAGTGCTGGAAATAGGAGAAATTGAGTTTGAAAAGAGATGGCTTTGTATAGCCAAAGTCTGCTCAGTCTGGGTGCACCGGACAGTGTCCGTTGCGCCAGGCTGGCTCTGGCGAACAGGCTGCTCTCGGGACTTCGACGGCGGTGTACGGCTATAATTCACCAGACTGTCCGGTGAGCCGTTCACAGGCGAACTCGTCGCTCTCGAGAAATGATTAACGGCGTACGGCTAAAAATCACCGGACTATCCGGTGGTGCACCGGACTGTCCGGTGAGCCAACGGTCGGCCGGGCCAACGGTCGGCCGCGCGATCTGCGAGGGACACGTGGCCGAGCCAACGGCTAG